>PNEQ01070882.1:0-30675 GCA_003012365.1 Medauroidea extradentata
CATTACTGTCTATGGCCTGTAGCATTTAAAACCCGTTACAAAAAATGTTTATGTTAAATAAAAAATTTCAAAATTTAAATTTTTTTTGGTACTTTTAGAAATTTATTTTAAACACAGAAATATTTTATAATGTGTTTGTATATGCTTCAAGCCGTAGACGGTGACGTGTAGTTTTGATGAGATTTTTTTCCATTTCATTATATTTACTGGTTTTCAAGTTTTGTATGAAGTAAAAATACGCAAATTTTGACTTTGAAGTGACATTACGGGAAAACTAGGTGAGCTAATTTTTTTCCGTTAGATGTTAATGTACTCTTAAGTAATGTCTACAAAACTAACACTATTTTATACAAATATAAAATTATGAATTTTTCCCCACTCGAACGCCCTTAACGCTACAGCCATTGCCACGCTGGTCGGCAGATGTCTCTTATTACAGTAGGGACCTGTATATTTCGTGTTAGTATCAGACAACAGACTGTACTCACAGCTACTGTGTGCCCATCTTACATCTGTTGTTGGCCGACACTTTGTGTGATGCACTTGTAAATGTTTTCCAACCACGATATAGCGTAAACTAACCATATATCGTCCACTTTTATGGCATCACAATATTGGGAAGGCTCTGTACACTGACTTCACCAGGTTACCCCAACAGAGAGCAGACATTCGTAGTTTCGGAAATAAGTGACCAATGTATCACATATATTAGATCACATTTAAAATATTTAACATATTTCTGTTAAGATTGTTAAATGTTTGTTGCAATGGGAGTTTGCAATAAGAATGTACGGGTTTTGTAGACACACGCCATTGTTCATTATTTGTTGATCAAACTTAGCAAAAAAAAAAAAAACAGAAAAAAACCATTCGCATCTTTGTGTTCCGACCAGCTGTGTCTCCAGCCTGGGATACCGGCAACGTTGCATTTTTTCGTTGAATGTAGTTTGTGTCGTGTTGCCGCCTTCTGTCATTTGTTTGCTGTCTACTGTCCACTGTTGTTACTTTTTTTGTACTATTCCATTTCTTAAAAATAGTAGAATCTGATTTTCCTTATGTCCATCTTTTGGATCTGAGTGCTGTCAAAATCGAACTGAATTCTATTTATAGAAACCATACTGTTAAATAAAAAAAAGTTAAAAAACTGTGCCCTACGTTTGACGAGAAGCATATCGCCGCTATTCGCAGCGCGCCAAAGTGGCGTGCAAGATTTTACATTTGTCTTTTTCCTACGGGACTTTAAATGGTGGCATCAACATTTTTTTGAATAGTTAGAATTAAAGACCAACGTATGCCTCTAGCTTTGCACTTTACGGATTCAGGTAACATTTTCGGAGTTACAGCAATATAAAAAAAACCGTTTTAGCTATTTTCAGAGGCCCGAAAATCATGTTTCTAACAAGCGTATCGAATTTTTCAAACATACTGTAGAAGCATAGTTTCAAGTATGTGTTCTTTTCATATGTAAACGTAGTATGAATAAGTTAAGCGGTTTCGCGTAAAAAAAAAATAACACGCGTGTGCGTTGCAACGCCGTCCATGCGCCTGTCGAAGACTCCTCTTAATAAGCAGCTCTCTGACCCTACGATGCCACATTAATGGGCCTGTATTTAGTTGATGCTTTATAACCAGCTCAGTGACCTGGAGGAGGCGTCAATTAAGTAGACACCGGCAAAATTCGCAGGTTCACTGTCCTGTAGGCTAGCCTTCAAGAATATATAAGAACTGAAGCAGACAGCAGATGCTCATTAGCTGCTTGCTGTTAAAATCACATAGATACGTATTAGTTACATTTTCCATTATTGGCTACGAGACTTCCAGGGGATGTCAAATAAGTCAAAGGCCAATTGTGAAAGTGACACAAACATACAGTTGATGGAATTGTAGCTTGTGTCCACATGAAACACGAATTTTTCAGGTCTTTACAAATAAATCAAGTGTCCAGTTGCAAAAGTGACACATAATATAGTTGTTTACATTCTAGCATGTGTCCAAAAGAAAACGCGAAATATTCAGATACCTACCATCAGTGAGTGGTCTCTAAAAGGTTTAGTAGCCAGTAAATTTTTCATGGTCATAAGTTTACGGCGTATTCATTAAGAGTGCGTAGTAGATAAATAAACACTGAAAATATCAATTGATTTCTACGCTTTTTCCGAAGTCAATATGGATAAAATACTCAATGACAACCCTAGATAATGGTATTTGCCAACTTTATGAGTAACTATTTAACCAAAAGTACTAATTCGTTACACGTGATCTCTTGCGGCGCAGTTAAATACACGAGGTTCCGGCTTCAGAGATTGTGCTTCAGACGTTCGTAACACTGGAAACAATTTTGTTTAAAACGTTGGCTAAAACTATTGTCTAGGATTGCTATTGTTTAATTTCCGAAATTGGCTTCAAGAAACCGAGAGTTATTGATTGATGCTTTTAGCGTTGAATTATGTACCACGCCTTTTAAGAATGTGAAGTTCCGACTGTCTGCAAAACCTCCCCCCCGCCCCTGACAACTACCCAAGAGTCGCTGTTAGGTGAGCGTGGAGCAGCGTAGGATTGAGGGAGCAAGTAAACAGGAAATCCCTGAGAAAACTCACCTACCATCCGATGGTATGGCATAATTTGAACTCTGGAAATCCAGGTTAACAACGTTGAATTCTTATAGCTTTGGGAAGATGACAGCACCCTATCTGCTGCATCAAGAATTGCCTTATTTCTTGTCATACTTTGGACGCCCAGTTAGTAGTCTATTTTCGGGATGTAATTCACTGCCCTCGGCGACCCTCCACGTATGCTATAATAGGTAGTTCGGGAAGTGAGCACTCAATAAAACCCTACTGAATTTATATTTTCAACCAATTAATATTTTTCCGCGCGTAGCGGCAAGCGATGGGGAATGTCTAACCTTTCTCGACACGTCACTTAATGTTTGCGCGTGTGAGATAAATAAATTATGTAGTCGGTAGGAACCTATGAAATTTGATTAAAAATATTAATTGCGTTAAGCACAAGTATGTCGTTTTGTTGCCTTCCAAATTGTTGAATTTAAATAGGAAACTGCACGGAACTTTATTGCGTAACATTGCTGCCAACCATACAAGTAGTAAATCAACTGTAGTTAATGTAGAATTATATGCAGTAACGGCTAGTGATATTTTTCATAGGTTACATTTTTAGTGCTCACTTTATCCCGAATGATATTTATTTTATTAGAACAATTTTTATTAGCAAGCATAATTTTAGGATCATGATAATTTTAATATTTACAACTGGTGAAGCGTATATATCGTATGAGGAGGATACGCAATGGATACTACTGGGCGTCTGCATACATTTGCTAGCTGCTATGCTATCACTAGGGACAGAACGTTTTTCGCGAAAAGATTTTTGCCCCACTTTGTTTCAGTGTCTTACGTGCACACCTGTAGCTTTGCTTCGTGCTCAGTGATTGGATGTTGAAACTCCCTTCGTCTTTGGGTGCTATCCGCAAATCCCAAGCGTGTGGTGTCGCAGTTGACCTTTGCTTTGACTGGCACAGTCAAATGAAAGACGACTCTCCACAAATACAGACAGCCAATGACCGTGCAATATAACTGCGTATGTGCACGTAAGGCATTGAAACAATGTGGTGCAAAATAAACTTGGTCCCTAACTATCGCCTAGCCGGCTGGACGATAGAGGTTCGAGCTGCAATTAGACGAGCATTGGGAAACCAAAGAAGACAGCAACTCACCCCCTCCCCCCTCAGTAGTGCCACAATAACTAGGACAACTACGCAGCTATAACTTTTTGTTATACAGTAGATTGGGTCTGTCGCTGCCAACATTCATACGATCAACAGCAGTCCAGCTGTCCTAGAACTCGTGGGTCGAGTAGGAGGAAATGGGGCGTACTCGTACGTCGATGCCGTCTAGCTTCATCAGTCCAACTTCGGCAAGGTTGTCATATTTATTTAGGTGGCAGCAATCATGTGCTGTTCCTTCGTAAATAACCTTTAATACGGTTTTTCCAACCTTACTTATTATGACTCATCGTGATCGTTTTTTTCTTTTACCTGCCGTTTATCCATAACTGTCTAAGTAATTTAACCCTTAATAACATCCTTAATAAACCTGTAGTGTAGGGAACATCTGAGCGAGCTCCATTAAAAATAACTTTGTAACGTTGCCCCGAACGATAACATAGAATGAGGTACTACAGTGGAGAAGCACCTGAATCACAAGGGCGGGGGGAAACGGGTGATCCCTGAGGTAACCCACCAATCAGCGGCGTCGTCCGCAACTATTTTTCTCATATGAATAACCCGGGATCGACCCCGTCGGGAGTAGAATCCTGATCACCCTTGTAGGAGTGAGTGAGAGAGAGAGAGAGAGAGAGAGAGAGAGAGAGAGAGAGAGAGAGATTGGTCAGCGCTCAACGTCGAGGTCTTTAGATCTGGCGAGGGGTGACATTAGGTGCGTATGGGGCAGTGCCGGAATGAAAAGGCGGGGGGATAGCAGATCCCCGAGAAGTACCGCCGACAAGTGGCATCGGCCAGCACGATTCCCACGCACCTAAATCCAGGGACCAACCCTACCGGGAATCGAACCCTGATCGCCATGGTGGGTGGTGAATGGTCTGACCCTTCGGCCACCACGGCCCCACATTGTTGAGAAGCGGGTGCTCTAGCCACTCAGCCAACTGCGTCCTCAACTGGTACGACGGTACATGGTTAAGACATTCGATATTTGTTTGCTTATTTGCTGTATATCTAGAGTCGGTTTTTTTTGTAAGTATACCTACATACAGTACCACCTAAATATTTGCTGTATTTTGTATTTTTTAAATTTTATGTCTGATACCACTTTAAGTAATATTTTCAGTTATAGTACAGAAGATGAAATACGAAATTATGAAATTACAAATTATAGCAATTGAGTACATAATGTCAAGAATGTAAATAACTTAAGAAAGAGAGAGAGACTTTGGTCAGCGCTGAACATCGAGGTCTTTAGCGCTTGTGAGGGGTGACATGATGTGAGTATGGAGAAGTGCCAGAATGAATGGGCGGGGGAAACGGGAGATCCCAGAGAAAACACGCCGGCCAGCGGCATCGTCAGGCACGATTCCTACATGCGACAATCGAACCCGGGTCGCCTTGGTGGGAACTGAGAGGTCTGACCTCTCGGCCGACGCGGCCCAGTAAATAACTTACCTTGAAAGCAGTTAAATCCAAACAGTTTAAAGTACCTTAAGTCCTATATGTTTTATTTGTGTAGTATAAGAGCTGCACATAATATCTCTGGATACAAGGAACATTTTAAGAGCCATATCTATATTGTGTTAATGCTAAACCTTAACAACAGATTTAAGTTTGTCCCACTTTCTAAATGGTGATGTGTAAGTACCGGCACCATCGTTAATAAATTAAATTATATTTACATGCCTAGGGCAGCTAGCTATAAATGTCTGTACCGAGCGAGATTTAAATACAACTATGTAGACGTCTGTCTTCGGGCACAAATAAAAGAGTAATAAACCGCGAGTTTAAAAAAAATTGATTAAATCAAATATCTCCACCATAGAAGAACGGGAATAGCAAAGTACACTGAAATTATCTCTTTAATTTGTCGAGTTCAAAGCAAACATTAAATGCTCATTATTTGTTTCGACTTTCTTTTCAAGTATGCAGCGTTTCTTACCTTGATGAAATTTACACAAGAAAATAATGATTACAGGCACACGTCAGGGGTTCCTCAACACTCTTACCAAAGTTGTCTGCAGCTTTTTAACGAAATCTTAGTTTTCCTGATGTATGGATACTAATAGATTATAGCAGCCAGTTTCAGGTATTGCAAAATTAGCTAGTTTGGATTAAGTAGCCCTTTCTTAGTGTACGGTCTTTAAAGAAATTACCAATTATAATTTTTGTTGTCTATATTTGGGGCGCGTTTGTTTAAACGCCGGAATCTTTGTCTTGGTTACCTTAAGGGGCCTGCCTCTTGGCACATGTGTTTGTGTGAGTGAGGTATGGTGCTAAGGGCGACGTCGTATGGGCCATACAACGGTGCGTCGCCTCTACGCGTAAGGCGTGCAGTCTTCGCGAAAAAAAAAAAAAAAAAAAAAACAAATTTCCTATGGGACTTTAAGTGGTGACCCTATTGTTTTATTTACGAAATCACTTTACTAAAGTCTTATGCACTATAGCAGCCTGAGAACCCCGTTTTAACCCATTTTGAGGTGCCCTAAAAGGGGATTTCTAATGCGTGTGTTGTCTTGAAAGTACTTAAGGGCAGTCGTCTGAAGTGTGTGTTCTTTTCGTAGTGAAACGGCGTGAACACACGTGTATTAGTTTCGGTGTAAAACGTTTTTTTCCAACACGCTGCAGCACGATTTTATGGCAACGAGTTGTGCCCCTTAATAAACCGTAATCAAGTGGTTTGGTTATTTATTTCATTATTTGGCAAATTAGATTAGTTTTTATATGCTGTAAGGTTTAGTCCTCTCATAGTTACTGAGTGTAGCATTCTACAGCTCTTTGAACACATTACTTTTTCACGATAAATTAAAAAGATAAATTTTACATTTTGTTTCTCAAAATTTCTATCTAGAGTTCCTATTTGATATTTGCCTGGTAAAATATTTTATTTTTGTCGTGTTAATAGTTATGTTAAATTCCATTCTACACTGGTTATTTAATATTGCATGCAACAAAACCAGTTGTTAATTTTACTTGTTAACCTTGTCCTTGTGGACAACTGTCTGAAAAATTATTTGCTGGTCACATTTAAAAACGGAAAATCAGTGACATTCATGAGTCATGCAATCATAAAGGAAATAACGGCCATCTGACTACCTTCTAAATAATACTGTGCTACCCCAAACAGCTAAACGTAGTAATTTGCAGTGATATGTTTTGGTATGTTCTGTGAATGAATTCTGGATATGATGCTGCAGTGTTACACGCCATCTTTGATAACGTCATTGGGCAGCAGACATTTTTTCACTCTTATGATTAAAATTTCCGTTTTTGTACTTGAAAATACCCATAGTTTTTAGTTTCCGTCAAAATTTCCCATTTTCGTTCTTAACTTTTTTTTTTTTTTCGCCTTCGAATTCATTTAAAATAGACAAACCTTAAAGAGCGCAGATAGACGCAATTTTTTCGTGCACCACCAATTGAATACGGGCACTGAACGCCCATATTAAAATCAATCATGTTGTTATTTGTTTTAAATAACCAGAAGTAATTATTATACATATTAAAGTGTATACAAAACCTTAGTTATTATGTTTTATCATTAGACTTAAATACATTCAATAATATTATTTGTTTAAGGAACGCACTCCCCACTAAGCTATGTCGTGACATATTTCCGGTACATACTTAACAAAATTTATCAATAATCTAGAAGAAAAGTAGCAGCTTTGCACCAAACATTCTGCAAGAAACCATTACTACCTAATTTTCGGTTTTCTTGGAACATGCGACATTTGATTGTGGTCTGCTTAAAAGATTTCAGACATTTCCATTACTGAAACTCCTTATACTTACGGTACTTTCTTTACTTTATTTATTTATTTTTTTTTCGATAACCGAGGTTGCAATGTAATAGTAGTAAAATAATAATTAATTTTTACAACGAGACAATTGTCTACATGTCGCAGATGGAATTCCAACTTAAGTAAAGCGCGGATTATCATGTTTTGTTACTACAACACGACATTCCATTAATTTGCTTGGAAGCACTAAGAGTTTATTCTCCTTTTTCTTTCAGGGGTAAGTCAACTAAGGTGGTGCGCCTGAACTACCCTGATCATGACAAGTGCTAATGACTTTTCTCCAAGTGAGGGTAGTTTGAAATTTAATGCGAGTTTAGTTAGTTCGCAAGCTGTCTCCGAGTCACTGCTTCCAGGTCATTAGGCGATAAATAACGGTCACGAAGTGTTTTCCGTTCGAATTTCAGCCCAGATGGGAAGAAACGTGATCTAGTGTGTGACTTAATATAATTTATAAGTTACATGGCGATTACTAGTGTTCAACAGGAGTTTCAATTTTAAGTAGGTTATATACTTTAAGGTAGTTTCAGTTGGTAATAACATGGGGGAAAATCTCTCGAAAAAAAATGTCCACTCCTAAGTTTTCATTATCTCAACAGTTTATCGTAGGGACATGGAATAATTCGCATTATTATTTAGTGACAAGCTAAACTGCACTGATCTGTACATACTCGAGAAAAATATGTGATTTCATTGCTCACAGTCTTTATGTGATATCATTTACGTATTTGGTTGCTTTGCATGCAATTAGTCACTATATAATCGTACAATTTTTAACCACTTTCCTGTTTACTATTTTTTAAAATAATTTGCAAAACATAATTTATGCATAAGTATATAATTATCATCTAATTTATGTAAAGTTTTAGGTCAGAGGTATATAAATAAAGGTACTTCAAAAAATTTAAAAATATTAATTTTGTATTTCTTTCATTATAAACAATGGCATTATTGCTCGAGACCACTCGGATCAAACAGGGAAGAGGTAAATTATTGGCTCAAAGTGTTTCCTGCTACAATCTACGACATTTGAAAGCCAATGGAAGACGTCGAGTGATGGAACATTTTGCAGTCTAGTCTGTTGACACAAAATAACGCGAAATTTACAGGTCTCTTTTTATTCGATTCTAAGTATTGCAACATTATACATGTTTGGCCTGATTTGTACTCGAAATTCCCTTTGCATAGTACGTCGAATAGATAGGTGAGAAAAAGAGTCTTCAATTTATTGTCTACGGCACAAGCTGCAACCCAGTTATGAAATTACAATGTGCTAACAGTGGACAGTAAGATTTACCCACGAAAGTAGGCTGCCTGTATTCGTGCTATAGTCTGAGCTTATACAGTATCGGCATTGAGTATTACATTTTTGGAACAACCTAGTCATGAACTCGGGATAACAAGTCATTGAGATAATGATGCGTAGTCGAGTGAGCGTCGAACGCTTCCAGTCGTTTTCTAATATTGTACGTAGTGCAAATTGGGGACCAAATTTCTTTGCTATGTTAAGGGCCCTGCCTACCATGCGTTTCAAATACATTGTAATGTGCTGGGAAATAGTTTCTTTTTTCTTTTTTTAACGAAACTAATTCACGTGAGCCAAGGTGTCAATGTATGAAGAAAACCACTTCGGACAAGGGCGGAATGAAAATGTTAAGATACATAATTCTCATTTAAAAAAAAAACACGGTTTCGAAGCCCTCCAACGTAGTTAAAAACGGCCTTTTCAAACTGTCGTACTTCAAAATGTACTTACAAGATGTATTCGAAACTCAAACATAATCGTACGTCGTAAACTAAAGTCACATAGTCAAATTGGTCAGAAGAAATCGTGCATGCTAGATCAGTGCTTGGCTCGTTGTGGCGAAGCGGTATTTGGTGCGAGTTTCAAGGTTGCTCTTATGGTTCTGTCGCTTCTGAGCTTCCAACGCACAGAAAGGCAATGCCCTTAAGCTAGTCAACAAGTACACATGCTGTGTATCAAATAGCTACAGAATCTGTTGAACCGCTGAAATTTGTTGTGAACATACCTTCGGAGAGAGTTCCGCATATTGAGCTATTTAGAACAAGGTTATATTTATTATGAAGATAAATTGTTTGTGGACAAATAATTTAAGCTGGCCTCGCACAAACACACAGCCACATACTTAATAACCGTTTACTGTAATGTACACAAAACGGACATAAAAGAAACAAACTGTTCATACCGCATACCATGTATCCTTTCTTCGTATAAAAACGATAGAAATAAGTTGTTTGCTCTTAGCAGATTAGTTATCGTCTTAAGTTTCTACGCGACTATTTCGAAAACTTGATGACAGAGACCTTCTCCCGCGATTCGTGTGCACGATACTCAGCCGGTTTAGTTTGCTGCTCAGGTTCGCCTATACGTTTAACAGGTTCTGTGCCAAGATTTTCAAACCTAAAAATGACCACACGACACCCATTTTCGCCATATTCAGCAGCTACAAAATATGCTTTAATGAGTAGTCGAGAACCTGAAATGGGTATTCACATGTGTAACGTTCTTTGAATTATATTCTTAGAAGAGATCGCTTATGTGCGTTGAGAAGTTTTCGAATAATATTGTAACGGCTGAAGCTCTGTACCCCGCTCAGCGGCCTGGCCAGGCGGTCCCCTTAAGAGAGAATTGGATTTTTGAATATTGTATTATAACCTTTCTTCTGGGAAAATTTATGCTATTTTGACCTAACTACGGAATATAATACATATTATTTATATTAGTAATATATTAATAATATATTGAAATAATAATAATTTTTTAGTTAGAAAATTCTTATTGCTTTCTTAACTTTAATTAGATCTGTAACAATAGTAAAGTAAAATAAAGATTTACGATGTCTGAAAAGTTTGTTAAACTGTATTCTATTCTGTAGTTACGAAAAAGTTGCATACATTTACACAGAAGAAAAGTTACAATACAAAATACAAAAATTCAAAATTTTTACTATCTCTCACTCTTAAAAGACAAAACGACGTATGGAAGTAACAATTCTGCTAAATGATTCTATTTCGATAAACGTTAGTGGATAACACCAGTCCGTTCGCCCAAACGGGTATAAAAATGTTCTTCATCTATAGATCTGCTCATGTGGAATACGAACACAAAATTTATTTAGAGTTTTCGTTTTCCATAACTACATTTACTGTATTTGTTTATTGGGGTCGTACTATGATCTGCGCAATTAGTACTCTTACAGTTTTACAATTACCAGAAAATACAATTAATATTTTTAACGACAAATGTCGTTGAATATCTTAAATTCATTCTGGCCTGGTCATGAGTAACTACTAAACCTCTAAAGTGAAATATAATTTCTGTATAGAATAAAATGCAAACGTGATATCCCCGAGAAAGCGTGCAAACCAACGGCATTGTCCGATTCCCATATGCGAAGATCCGGAGACCGATCCCACCTGAGAATCGAACCCGAAAATCCTCGGTGGGAGGCGAATGTTCTAACCATTCGGCCACCGCGGCCCCAGAGAAATAATTGAGACTTTAATTTTGAGTTAACCTCAGGCTGAGAGCTTTAAGAGGAATTATTGTAAATTTGACCCTTAACAGATGGTGAAATATGTTTTCGATGAAACCATCGTCGACATAGCCAGAACACTACGGGCTACCGTCGAGATGTTCAATTCAATACTACAGTTATAAGCTGCATAAAGTAATTTGGTAATTTTTCGAAATCCGACCTCTAGGAGCGAGAAGAGATCTGAAATTTGTTACGATTAATTGACAAACCGCTATTATTGATCTATTTATCGAACTTACTTGAAATATATTTGAAACTGGCGATGCTGTTTTTAGTACCGCTGATAATACGCAACCACGTGCGCTGCAGTTAAATTAGCCTGTGTGTAATTTCGTAACGGACTTGAGTACTCCAGCCACAAATGCCTCTATTGTACACTAGCAGGTGGTCTGTTTCAATCGTGTGTTTGTGTGGTGATAGCGGTGGTCCGCGCATTATCATTAAGCTAGATTCAACCGACCGCTGCGAACAACAGTTTCATCGCAACTCAAAATACCTGTGCATTTTTGTTACTGTTTCAACTTCTTCGTGTAACCGCGGTGTTACGTAAATTTTTATTTTTGCACGTACTATTGGGGCAGCGCTTGACGCAGTGGCTAGAGCACTCGCCTCCCACCACGGTGATCCGAGTTCGATTCCCGGCAGGGTCAGCCCCCGGATTTTCGCATGTGGTAATCGTGCCGGACGATGCCGCTAATCAGCAGGTTTTCTCGGGGATATCCCGTTTCCCCCGCCCCAACACTCCGGCGCAGATCTATACTCACATCATGCCACCCTTCACAGCGCTAAAGACCTAGACGTTAGGTGCTGACCAATATCTCCACTTACACGTACTATTTATTACACACTTTAAGACGCGCGTACTAAAAATTACTTCACCTGCCATTCTACTTCAAACTTTTGGGTTTATTCACAGTTACACACTTGCGACTGTGATTGCCCTTACCAGTTTCACGATAAATTCCGTACACTGCAAAAAAAAATTTGGTAAATTTACTCTACATGTAATGGAAGCTAATTACCTCTACAAGTGAGGGAAAATTACTCAACACGTGTCAAGGAAAGTTACTCAACTGGTAATGTAATTTTTCATTACGTATTTGCGCAAGCCCTTTACGACAATTTGACATAACGCGAGAACGAAACTTCCGAGTGGTTTGTGTGGCGAATACACTACCTTGCGAAAATTTCCACACATGTTCGGAAATCAGATTTTCCTCTCAAGGTTGGGGAATATTACCATACATATGATGAGTAATATTACTCACTTTTTTTACAGTGTAGGTTAGCGCGATTTTCTCAGCTGGCAGTCTCCACGACCTAGCTAAGTAAATAATAAAAGCTAACCTGAAAAGTTAAGTTCATATAACGCCCCCCTTCACAAGTACACCCACTATATATATACAATTATATTATTTTAGAAATAAAATACAGTTAATAATCCACAGTCACTAACATTTCATGATACACACATTTTTATATTGTTGCAGCTACGTAAATAAAGTTGCTATAAATATTTATTTAGCTCATATTATCACAAGGCTTACATTAAATTCCAATCTACATTTTGACATTCAAAAAATCAATTTATTATGTTGATAATGATAGATATCTTGAAAAACGCTTCAAAGCGCATATTCTCATGATGATGAAATTTTACAGTATTTATTCATAAGTGTCTACTTACCGTAAGTTTCATACTATCGATGTCGAATCTATTCCTGCTGTAAATAACGTTCCATCTTTAAAAATTAACTTATATTAAATGTTTATTGAACTACTGTCAAGCTTACATTGAAGAAACTATTTTAATGTTTGATAGCATATTGTATCAAATTGCAAGAGAAATATAATTTATTAAATCCAAATATTAAAATAAGTACGATTAATACATGCTTCAGAACCTAGAAATATATTAGTTTTATGCATCATTTAGTTTGTTAGGTAAATAGGTATATTTAAAATTTGGTGAAGTAAGCAAAATCAAATCTTTTATTTACTTGCGGTAAAAAAACAGGTTGTAAATTTTTGGGTAACACAATATGTTATTAAATATAATATATTATTTCCTTACGCTGTAATACCAGTTTTATTTATTTTTAACTTATTTTCTTCTTTCCGTATAAATCTTCCAAAAAATATTTCCTCAACAATGTGTTCCAACGTTTTATCATGTGGTCATTATATAATGAGGTTATATATACCGGCTGCCTATTAGTGAAGGTCCAGTATTTCATGACAAAGCAAATAAACAAAACTCCTTAACTTCATAATTTCCTTTTCTGAAATTATTCTTCAATATAAGTACTTAACTGTGCATTGAAATAAAAAAGAAAATTTGACATTTTCACTGAAAAATACACTTTCGAAATAGTACCGTAGAATTAATTGACGTTTTCTTTAAGGACTACTTATACATACTGTATATTATGTTAAATAAACTATGCTGCTAAAATACATCTTACAAATGCAGGGTTGTATACCTCGGTTGATTTTGGCTATGTTCAATGAAGGTGGATTTTCCATGCAGTTTGACCTAATTAAAAAAAAAAAAAACGTATTCTAGATTAATATTCGAATACTGATCCACGTTGGTGTGAGTAAACACCATATTTGGGCCGGTCTCATTGCCAGCGAGTGTGAAATATTAGCCGTCACAACCGTCACGCCAAATGCAATACGGGATCATTGCTGACATTTTGTAGTTAATCTTCCACACTTGGCTGCTGTGGCTGAATTACGAGCTATTCGGTAACTAGTCCCCGTAAATATATTGGCTCATATTTATTCGCAATGGATTATGCGGTAGCTTTATGCGTTCCCTTGTGTCTCTTGAGGAGTAGAAGCCATTCATTACTGCGCCCAGGTGCCCCAAACGAGCACAACTACCAACCATCAATGTTGGCAAAACAGTAGCCAAATTAAGGTTTTAAATGTTGACTATCAGAGTATTTACAACACATTTCCCAAAAAGAAATAAAAAGTGTACGAAACATATATTTATTATAACATATGTTTTTATAAAAAAATTGTTATTTTCTATTTCCATCACATACATTTTACCCCAAAATACAATGCCTTATTTAAGGGTGTTCACATGGCAAAAATGCATAATTTTATGTGTACGACATAGTGTTCGTTTTATTGGCTTTTCCTGTGACATGTGACTACCTTTCAACTTGTAAATTTTTTTAGCTCTGATAGTCTTCCTATAGCGGCATGTCAAAGCAAAATTTGCAAGTGACGGAAATATACAAATAATAACAACCGACTGACTTACTCGAAGTAAATAATTTACTCTGAAATTATATATTAAGGGCAATTTCCTAAACGACTAAAATACACAATAAAATACCTGTGTATTTTTTTTTAGTAAAATGTGAACACTTTTACAAATTTTTTATTTTATGGACATTTTTTAAAAACACAAAGGGCTTTGTTATGTAATTTTAAATCTTGTAGCATATGGCCCATAACATATCATTTTAGTGTAAATTATTTGGTTCGAGTAAGTCAGTTGGTTTTTGTTATTCGTATATTCCCGTAACTTGCAAAATTTGACTTTGACACGCCGTTATGGGAAGACTATGAGAGCTAAAAAAATTTCACAAGTGGAAATTGTAGTAACGAGTGAAGTCTATGAAACTAACACTATGTCGTACGAATATAAAATTATAAAATTTTTCCACGTGAACACCCTTAACTCATAAACGTATTGTGAGAGGATTTTATTGCCCCTTAACATCGAGGTCTCAACAGCCAACGAGGGTGAAGCGAGATGAAGGGCCAACACAACATCCGGCCCGATCAAGCATTCGAATCCAGGACCTCTAGCGCCGTAGACCGGAGCCCAACCGATGCAATGAAGAGGTGTGAGCGACGGCAGTCAGCTATTTACTCGGCCGTAAGTCTTCGCTCCTTCTAAACGTTGGAAGAAATGTTTGCTATTTGGTAAAAAATATTCTGCAGCAGGTGAAGTGAAGCTAGTTGAGACGCGGTCGTCCCACCCTATTCGGGACGCTGAGGTTTTGAATACAGCCAACTACCTTAGGAACTGTAGTTTCTAAAGTAAATTTCCTTCTTCGTTCCTGGCAAATGCCGTTGTCTATCTTTAATATTAACATGCTAAAATAGTAATTAATTAAGATAATATTCACAGCATATAAAACAGAGCTAATGTTACGGTTTTAGTTTTAATATTGTTTCCTTTCGCTGTGTACTTCCTGGATGGGAGTTTAACAATAATTGTAGTACACACGAAAATATCGTAAGATAAAAAAAAACAGTTAATGACGAGATCACTTTGAGACATAGCTGTATTGTATTAAATCAGAAGAATATTTATTCATACAGCATTATGCTAATTTACCCAGAACCAAACGGCATATTTTCATATATTTGGAAAAATTTTCTTAGCCTGAAATGTATTAATATTATTCGTAGAACCCAACATGCATTTAGTTAGTTTAACGTGTGTGTGTGTGAAAATAAAGATCCGGTTATTAGTCGACGATAAAATACAAGTCTAATTTAATATAACCTAGTTTACTAAAGACAATATTAAAAAACATATATATAAAAGAGAGCAATAAATGTAATTCTATTAAGTGACTGCCAACTTTAGGAAAAATTAATATTAAATCAATTATTGTTCCTCAACTTTCACTCAATACAACGTCCTATTCTTCGACTTCTGTTGAGTTATTTTGGAACATACTGTATTGTATTTGCTAGACTAATGACACTATGAGTAGAGGACACTGTGCAAATCAAAAGCGATGAATGCTGCGACATGCAGAAATTATGACTTAACTTCCAAATCAATCAAGGCCGTGTCTCAGTTTAAAGAGTACTCTGTTGAGAGACTACTCTTTCTCATAACAAGAGAGCGATATTGTTAGTTCTCTTGTGCTCTTGCTCTCTCCAGTTGGGTCGATGCTCTCTCGTATTCGTAAACAAACGATGCGTAAATTTTATTAATACGAGTGATAAATGTTTTAATTACATTTGTGTGCTATTAAAATAATAATTTTTAAACTTACCGGCTTCGTATTTCAAGCTGGAAATATCTGCTTGTAGGCGATTTCAAATCTTTCTGGGTACTTAAAATCATATGAGGGCCGAAGATGCAAACTGAATTTCTTGCCATAGGTAACTGTTCATTGGAAAAAAAATATTTATATATAAATATTGAAACATTTGCAACATATGTCGCACATCTATTCAGTAACATCAAACCATAGTTGTAATCAAGATGGCGTACGCCAGAGAGCACCAGAGAGCAAGAGCGAGTTACAACTTCGTTCTCTCGCTCATTCGTACTCTCGGCGAATAATTGAGACAGGCACAGAGTGCTCTCTCTCTCTCTCTGACGTAGTTGTGACGTATTTTCGAGAGCGAGAGCACGAAAGAGCACTCTTTGGGTGAATTGAGGCATGGCCTAAGTCCACATAAGATTTAAATATACATATTACAAGATTGTGGTGACCATATTACCTAATTGCAGGAAGGGTCACGGTAGACAAGTGGTCAGATCACTCTCCTCCCACCAAGTGAGTGAGTGAGTGAGTGAGAGATTTTGGTCAGCGCTCAACATCAAGGTCTGTAGCACTGGTGAGGGGGGACATGAGTGAGTGAAGGATTTTTCGTCAGAGCTTAACATCGACGTATTTAGCGCTGGTGAAGGAGGGGTGATATGAGGTGAGTATGGAGCAGTGTCAGAACGAAAGAGCAAGAGAAACGGGAGATCCCTAAGAAATCCCACCGGCCAGCGGCATCGTTCGGCACGATTCCCACGTGCGAATATCCAGGGACCGTCCCCGCTGGAAATCGAACCCGGATCGCCCCTTGGTGGGAGGCGAACGGTGCTCCCATCATGGCACCGGTGCGTGAGGGCAGACACAAGGGAAGAAACACGAATCAGGAAAACCGTTGCGGTTGGACAGAGCGAAACGCTGACGTACCCATGATAGCAGGCTTACCACATCGAAAGTCGAAGTCTTCTTGCTCTAGAAACTGCCACACTTGAAGACGTGACTATGAAAGTAGTGGCTTAGTTACATTTTAAACTGTGCATTATGCGGATGACTGGTGCACGATGAACACGGCAGAACAGTAATGGTTTTCCGTTACGTTTATTACTGAGTCCTTCGCGGATCGACGCCGCTGTACGGCGTCACGCTCGGGCGGCGAGAAGTCCGAACAGGTTCTGTCTCACGTCCAACCCCTGGCATGACTCATAATTTATGAGCATCATGTTCGTAGGCTTTAAGGACGTTGATACCGTAAAAATACATTTTATATTTGCGCCAAACACTGTTCAACTTTTATACATCAGATAACATGTAATTTATTCACATAAAAAAAGTTAGGGCCCCATAGTTTTTTCATTATAACACATCAAAATCACAAAATTGCCTTTACGGTGTTGCCAAAATTGAAAAAAAAAAAAGTAATTAACTCGCAGAAACTATATAACTCATATTAATACGAATTGCTATGATCTATTTCAATACACCCTTGGAGTTAAAATGCGATACTTTTTTGCATTTCTTAAAAACAGATTTGTGCATAATTTTGACATGTAGCTGTTACTAAAACGTTCAAAACTATCTTTGTAAATCTTGTCATAAAATCACTGGTACGCTGAAGTTCAGTTCCTGTAATTTTGATTTCGTATGTTTTTTTTTTTTTTTTTTTGCTAAACCGGAACGGTCATTTTGTGACATTATGAGTGATTATGCAAAAGCTAAGGGTCCTAATTTTGTTTTGTTTAAGTAAATGACTTGTTACCAGGAGTGAAAAAGTAGAACATTTTTGGCGCCAATATAAAAAAAGGTTATTCTTAGGTTTCAACGTTCTTAAGCCGGCTGTTTAGCTGACGCTCGTACTACGTGTAACGTGTCCGTAGTTACGTTATTTTCTCGGAGACCACTAAGGCGATCTGCGTTCAATACCCGGAGAGGTCGGTCCCCGGATTTTCGCATGTGGGAATTGTGCCGAAGATGCCTTTGGTTGGCGGCTTATCTCAAGGATTTCCTGTTTCTACTGCCCCCTCATTCCGCCATTGCTCCAACTCACCTCATGACAATCCTCATATGTTACGCTCTGTCCAAAATCTCTCTCTATCTCAGAGACTAGTTAACGTGCGTCCACAATGCACATCTACGAAAAGAACACACTTCAGTCTACTTGTGAATGTGACTTTTAAAACATCACTCACATTGAAATTTTTATTTTAAAGTCCTCAAATTTGGATAAAATAGGTTTTTTTTCAGACAGTGTTTTCTCAAGATATATGTACCCGACCCCTTTCGAAATTGAGGTCTTCAATTACTGCGGAATTTGTTACAGTGACGGTTTAAATAAAATGATGGGATAAACGCTTATAGTCCCGCACTAAAAAACATCACGGTGGTAACAATGCGTGTACATTTACGTCTTTAGTCGTAGAGGCGATATCACAATACATTTTCCGATCGGCGTCACTCGTAGCGCTTGAGGTGAGACGTGAGCAATATAATTTTGTTTCCGTACATCATAGTTACTCTATAATAATAGTAAGATTCTCAATTTACTTTGAATATTGTAGTGTACGTAATTAAGAACCGTGACACCTTTGACACTTCTATCAGCGAACTGCACTTCAGAGGCGCAGAAGTGGCGCAACTATAAAGAAGAGCGACTTTGAGGCGCCTATAAAAAGCCGCATCGCCTCAACGAGCCAAGCATTGAACTGGCGTGTAAGATTCCCGCCGAGCCATTGTTACAATGGGACCTACGCAGTGATCATACAGTTTTATTGGTGGAAAACCTGTAGCACAGTTCAGTGTACGTTTATATCTGAGTTTCACGTACATCCGGTTAGTACATTTTGAAGTACGGCAGTCTGAAAAGGCCGTTATTAGCAATGTTGGAGGGCTTAGTATCAGTGTTTTTAATGAGCATGGTATCTTAACAATGGCATTCAATCTTTGTTCGAAGTGTATTTTCTTTTCGTACGTTGGTGCAAATTGCACAAGGTGAATAACTTAGCAATAAAAGTATTGACGAACACACTACAAAGCAATTTAACTGGTAGCCGACGCCATTAAGTGGAGCCGCTGCTGGCTTAAAAGTATATATCCGGGTTTCTAGTATTGCTGTTCGATTTTTTGACACAAAGGAAATATGTTGGACGTTGAAGTTGGCTGGTTTATTTTCACGGAGTATTTCCGTTTCCTCCGCTTTTTGCATGCTTCGTGTTCTCTACCGTAGGTCTTAATTTCATACCAACCTTCAGGACTCGGCAGAACCCTACGGGCACCCAGTGAAAAGGCTGTCGTCCGGGTGTGATACCATGCCATCGGGTACACTCTACATACGCTATTCTATTAAGGGGTATAGAAAGGTACGATGTCGACCGAATGACTGGAATACTCAATCATCAATAAAATCTAAACTACTTATCATAATTCGATAGTTATTATTTGCCGAGTAGATATTTTATTAGTGGACGTATATTTATGTAGCACTGAGCGGTAGTATGCTTTGCTTTCGAGTTATAAAATTAACAACGGTATTTAGAAAAATAAGGGATTGAATCCACAATATCTATAAACATGGAAAACAGTAATTTTTAGTATGATAATATCTATGACTCAATAATAACTAAAATTAAAAAAAATATTTGAGTTTTGATTTTAAAATAATTTAACATCCGTAAACCACGCGTAGAAGTTTTCGGAGAGTAAAATTATTTTTTAATCAAAAGGTGAATATTTTTTGTAATTCGGATATTATTGGGTCCTGGATATTATCATACTAACGTTTACAAAAATTACAGTTTTACAATTTCTATGGATTTCATAGTTTCAATCCCTTATTTTTATTAATAGAGGTTTAAATGTCTTACTCTAAAGTAAAGCATACTATACTCCAGTGTTATACAACTAAACGTCCGCTAATAAAATACCTACTCGGCAAAAAACTATCGAATTATGATGAGTAGTTTTGATGTTATGGACGATTGAGCATTCTAATCATTCAGTCGACATCGTAGCCATCCATACCCCGTAAGGCTTGGTTTCAGCCACCATTCTAAATAATTTTTAATTTAATATTTTAATTTTCTAAAACTTTTACAGTAAATCGTTAAATCTGCGCTTGAACTTCAAATTATATTTCATTTCCATTACAATACAGATATTGAAATTAAGTTGTTAACGTAAAATTACACCGCATATAGTCAGCCGCGAGATTTTATTCATAATTTGCCTAACTGACTTTGACTTTATTAAACATTACCAGCTCAATTGTCATGTTTGTAATGTAGTGCAAAGTAAAAGGAATTTGTGGTATAGTCGCAGATGTAACATTTTCTAATCAGAATATAAAAAAAAGCGAAAAAAAAAAGTACAATTCATTGTAGTGACTGTAACCTCGGAGCCCTGGCACGAACAATAATAAGCATAAACATGTTAAAATATATTCGACGGGAGTTAGTACCTCTCAAAGTTACATGCATCCTACTGCTGACTTTAATCATCTTTGTAAGGCCCACTCTGTTATAAAATATATTTTAGGGGTGTTTGAAATCCCCGGAAAACTATCTACAAATAAGTATTTTCATTATCAGAAAACGCTTGAAAACGCATCACCCATAATTTTTTCCTGCTAATGCTTTTCCTGTAACAATATTCCTATATTCTCAGTGCAGAGAATGGTTTTCGTTTTAAGTTTATTTAAAATGACCGAGAAAAATAAAACTTGTAAATGCGTTTCCTAACCTACGCCACGGGTCTCAGGTAGGCAGCGCAATGCAGCGCTCTTTCGTAACACGGTTTATGTTTTAGTCTAACATCACTACGTGTAGCGGCATCTGTGATTGTATCAGTAGATATGGTTTAGTAAGCCGCAGTTGCGAGAATTGAAAAGTGGGAATCAATGTTGGAAGTAATTTTATATTAATGGCGAAATTGTAAAGAAAACTGTTTAAAACAAAAGCTTGCGCACGTTAATGTATTTAAACGTTATGGAACAGAAGGTATTTAAATTATATTATCCGCTTACAATATTTCCGGAAAAACATTTTTTTTCAGTAACATTTGTGATATTATGCCTTAAGAGCGCGTGTAACCTCTTTCGTTGAAAAGTTTCATTGTTGTACAATATTTGAGGAGGGTAAACGAATTACTGGCAATATCTGTAAAATATATTCATATATATTTATATTACTGTTACGTATGTATTACTAGACTAAATTAGCACAAGGAGTTATATAATCTTTATACAATTGTGAGAAATATTTATTATATCAACGTGTATATAATTTTCAATATTTCATAATTACGTGGTAGTATTTCGTATACAATTTGCGTAAAAAGGTTATGTAATTAACTATGCCCAATCGTAATATTTTTAATAAATCTTGCAAAATGTTACAATTCAGCAGGATTAGTGACGCATGCTCTTAAAAAAATACGACGTTTCTAATGTGGCTGTAATCTACCATAAATTCCTGGAGAATGCACGTTTGAAATGCTTACCTTTAAATTTATTTGCTTGGGAAGTAATTTACTTGAATATAAAGTACGCATTTAATATCCTTGTACGAAAGCTACATAGCCAGAGCCAATGAACTGAATCAAATACTATAAGTGAAAATTTATCTCTGTAACCGGTTATACGCGATGATCTAAACTTTAACATCCCGTTTTTGGGCTTAGTTTAGTCGGATGTACTTTTTTTTAAAGAGAGGATATTTGTGAACATTACGTCGACATGGCCAGTTTACGATGACTTTTGAAGTAAGTATATTTAACACGAGTGCACTGTATTTGACCTTGTCAAGTCACTGCCAAAATTGAGCCTGAAAAAGTCCTGTGCAAGCTTAAGGCTTAACGCGTGTTTCGAGACGACGGTTCACGTAAGAAGGATCAATAACACTGACAGAATACATCACACCTCCCTTGCGTAATAGGTAAGAGCACTCAAAATTCGCCCAAAAAACTGTGACATGTTTAATTTCAAAACACATAAGTTGCAGCTTTATTCAATGGTTAGATGGCTAAAATAACCGGCTGGGATGCCAAACGGTGTGCAGAGTTAGGCAGTTACAAGATTATTCAAAACTGCACAGCGTACCTAGTATGTACGTGCTTAGGAATATAATTAAAAATTCAAAGAGTATTACACACGCGTATATCCATTTCAGGACCTATTATTTATAATGTTTTCATTTACGCTTGCGAAAATAACGAAAACGTGTGTTTTATGGTCCTCTTTAGTTTTTAAAATCTTTGTGCAGAATCTTTTCAAACGTATAGACGTATACACTCCACCGTTGTGTTTAATATCACGTCATAAAATGAGAGGGTCACCATAGACACCATTAGTTGTGACGTTACACGAGAGCACTGCTTCCAAAGAAATGTTTCTTTTGAAAGTTTAGCATTGAAATATAAATGTAGGTATGAGTTACCAGTTGACTTAATTAATTATTTTTGTACTGCCCATCTTTGAACTGCAAATAAATTGTACTATTCAAACGAGAACAAACATGGAAGTTTACCTTTAGGATAATTAACCTCGTCGCTACTTACACATAAATAACTCCGAGCATGCTGAAATTTGATCTGTTAGGCTATGTTCGTAACTTCTATTATTTTACTCATTTCGATGCAGGGATGTAAAATTAAATGTTTGTTTAACACGTGCCGAAAATATATCTGTTTGGAACCAGTATCGTAGGGTGACGTCACACTAATACTGTCCATTGACTGTCTTATGGAGGGGGATGTCAACGAGAAGACTACACAACAAATCAGTTACTTGCGCCTAGAGGTTAGGGAAAGACATGAAGCGCTTGCTGTGTCGTACTTATCGCATCCGCACTTCTAGACATCTAACGCGCAAAATACGTCCACCCAGGAGATCACGTAGGTATGGCTACGAGTTACCGACAATTGTGTGTTTCAGTAACCTATTTCAGAGTGGTTCAGTCAATTGACATACCTCTTCTGAAAGATACACACGATAAATAAGATTTCTAAATTCATGTAAGTTAGTGAAACCTATAGCTGTAGCTCGGCCATAAATTTCCTCGCATAATTCGTTTGTCCACAGTGATTGGTATCCAATATACTGATGTTTTCCTTGACATACACTACCAAAAAAAGATGCAGGCCAATGATTATTTTATTCTGTCCTTGTCCATACATAAGAATCATTAAGGGCGCCGCTTACACGCGCGTTATAGGCTCAAAACCAACGAGCTGTAATTGCGACCTTGAAACGCACATCAAATGCTACATCGCCTCAACGAGCCAATCGCTAGACTAGCGTGCAAGATTTCCGTCGATCCATCTTTACTATATGGGACATCATCCGGTGACCATATAATTTTATTGGTGGAAAGTTTGTAGCCAATTTCAGTGCACGTTTCCATCTGAGTTTCGCATACAACCAGTTAGTACATTTCGAAGTACGGCAGTCTGAAAAAGCCGTTTTAGTTATGTTGGAGGGCTTAGAAACGGAATTTTTAATGTGATTGGTGACTTAAAAGTGACATTCCTACCTTGTCTGAAGTCTGTTTTCTTTCGTAAGTTGGTAAAATGGAAACATGTGGAATAGTTTCGGAAAAAATACCTGTTTACGAACACATTGCAACGCATTTTAAGCGCTTGGTAGGCGGCGTCCTTAATGGGGACCCATATTCTTGTTGAACAGGTTTCTGCACTAGTTTCATTCACTGCCTCATGTGTACATCTAAATTTCTGTTTTATGGTCCGATATTGGTCTATTTACGTCTCTTGTGTATTCAGGTTTTTACTGCAAATCGCCACTGGCGTATGGCATCACAATAACCTTATTCTGAATGGTGCAGTCAAATGAGAAACGTCTTTCGTCAAAGATAGACTGTCAACAACAACGAAGCAGAACCGCAGATGTGCACGTAAGGCGTTTAAAGAAGTTGACGCAGAAATCCTGTCGCGAAAATCAGGGTTCGCTACTCACGTATGATTAATTAATTACTCAGACATTCACGTGCACGGATGTTTACGTAATTATATTTCACCAACCTACTCTTTCAATATGAAATTAATTATTGCTAAACCTGAATATATTAAGTTTGCATCAAATCACGGTCAGCCGAATAATGTTTCCCTTTCCTAGTAAATTCGTATTTAATCAGTATGCGTAAATAATTACTTCATTATCGGGACTTTGAAGTATGTTTCAGTGCATTTGGCAAGTGTATACTTCATCCCATGCTGTATCTACATTATATGTTGATAAAATATATATGCGTTTATAGATAGTCATTTTATTAAAGTCAGAGTAATTAAATCCCTGTTCTCTCGGTTGCTGAAACACAAAAAATAAGTTCTAATTATACAGAAACTATATATAGTAAAAGTCTTAAATAAAAATTATTGATGTTGATGAATCTGGTACAACTTTACGTATAAATAGTGTGTGTGTATATGTATATACATATATATATGTATGTATATATATATATATATATATATATATATATATATACACACATACACATACAACTTGTATCTAAAACATACCGACAAACTTTAACATGTCATTCCTGAGGCAGAAATAGAAAGTTTTATATAGAGAACTCATGGTCCAGGTCAAATAGGGGAGGGCTGTAGACGCTTCCAAAATTTGAAAAAAAAAAAAAAAAAAAATTACAAACTATTGTGATATTTTAAAATAGGTTGCTTGACAGATACCAATAAGTATCACCGAAATCAATAATAACGTGAGGGATTCGTAAATGTAATACACCTCAATCATGTTTTAGTGGGGTGGCACCAGCTTGTTTAAAAAAACGTACGTAACAGTAAAAATGTGCTATTTGTGACCGAAAATAATAAAACCTCGGCAAAATTATAAAAGTGATGTCTCTTGTCTTGCAAAAACTGTCTAAATCTCGTCCTTTAAGGATAAAGAGTAATCATCAAATGTTTGATTTCACAGAGAACTGCTATTACCTACCAAGTATGCAACCAGGAATGACTGACTGATCGCCACACCAGTGTGGTGTGTGGGCACTTGGTTTGTGGCAACGAGGAATCGTAAGTTTCATCGTGTAGTGTGGTAGCTAATAACATTGTTGAGCGTCGTGGTTCCCATTCCCCAAAACCCCCTCTCATTTTCGGTAGTGTAGCTCGCCTTCCCGAACATGGGAGAGGACTGTACTAGACTACAAACCCACACTTCACTGTTTTGCCTGCATCGTGCTACAAGTCGACATGACAACGTACACCAACGCCGAAATGACAGACATGTTTCTGCTGTACGGTGAAATGAAAGGTACTGCACGCGCTGCTGCACGATTGTATCACGAGATATTCCCTGCGTGGAGGCAACCTCATCACGAGATATTCAGCAGTGTCACCCAGAGACTGCGTGAAACAGTCACGTTTAAAGTGCGAGGTGACTCTGGTCACCTGAGGAATGTACGTACACCAAATGTGCATGAAGAAGTTCTCAACCTTGTGGAGGAAAACCCGTCAACAAGCACCCGCGCTATTGCGCACGAAGTGGGCGTGTCACATTCAACTGTATGGCGTGTTATGCACGAGCACCTCCTACATGTCTACCACGTGCGAGAGGTCCAGGCATTGTCACCAGCAGATTTCGCTCCTCGACATGCGTTTCCGCAGTGATTCTTGCGTCACTGCATCCAGATTTTACGTCCAACGTATTTTTTACTGATGAAGCGACACTTACGCGTGATGGTTACTTTAACAGCATGAACAGTCACATCTGGGACGACGTCAATCCTCATGCAACTACCACAGTAGCGAGCTAGCAACGATTCTCTGTGAGCATCTGTGCGGGTATTGTCGGCGACCATCTCATTGGGCCCTACTTGATGCCACGCCGATTGAATTGACACATGTACTGCCAATTCATGTAATTCACATTGCCCGAGTTCCTCCAGCATGAGCCGCTTGCGGTTCAGTATGTGTTTTCAACACGACCGTGCCCTCCACATTACACACAAGCTGTACCTTAACTCGGCATTTCCAGCACAGTGGATTGGAAGAGGTGGGCCTATTGCGTGGCCAGCACGTTTTACAGACCTTAATCCACTCGACTTTTTCCTGTGGGGGTTCATCAAAGCTCTGGTGTACGATACACCAACCGAGTCGGAGGAAGATCTGCTAGCTAGGGAAAAGGCCGCCTGCGACAAAATTCAAGGTACACTAGGTGTTTCCGAACGAGTACGCCAGGCTTTGATACGTCGACTCAATTGTTGTACTTAAATGGGAGGCCACCAATTTGAACACATGTAGAGTTTCTTATGATAGTGAAAAATGACATTGGTAGTGCACAGACGTACATTAATTTTTTATTTTATTTCTCGTTAAATTGAGACAATCCCACCTAATCTGTCTATGAAATTCAATCATGTTTTACAGATGACTAAGTTGCAGGACGCATTCCACTATGGCGCAGCACGCAATCAGTCATTCCTGGTTGCATACTTGGCAGGCAATAGCAGTCCTCTGCGAAATCAAACATTTAATGATTACCTGTAAAGGACGAGATTTATACAGTTCTTGCAAGAGACTATTCTTTTTCTATTTTTCCGACGTTTTATTATTTTTGGTCACAAATAGCACATTTTTACTGTCACGTACGTTTTTTTTTTATATATAATTAAGTGTGATGCCATCCCATTTAAACCTGACTGAGGTGTGTTAAATGTACAAATCCCTCACGTTAATTTTGATTTCGGTGATATTTATTTATAAATAGAAATATGTTTCTGTCAGGCAAGTCGTTTTCAAAATATCACAACAATGTGTAATTTTTTCACAAACTTTGGAAGCGTCTACAGCTCTCCCTTATTTGACCTGGACCATGGGTTTCCTATATTAAACTTTCTATTTCCGCCTCAGGAATAACCTGTTAAAGTTTTTCGGTATGTTCTATATATATATATATATATATATATATATATATATATATATATATATATATATATATGAAATAACACTGACCGAACTGACTTAGCAAACCACAGCCCAAAATAAATGAACCTACAAATGCTTAATTTTGACTGTCAGTCGTAAGAAAGCACAAAATGGAATTTTTCAAAATTCATCCCTTAATGCAATTGAAAGGGGGAAATTTTTCGTTACAAGAACCATCGATATAGCTTGAACCCGACGGGATATCGTCATAGTTTTCACTTTTTTAATACACTCATTTAATTGCATATCAGGCAATTTCAGTGTGTTTCGAATTCGGCCTATCATAGGTGTGCAAAGTCATTGATCTATTTTCCAATAATCCTCTAGTGCTGTTGAACTATTCGAGGTTTTGAGTTATTTTCCTTCAATATTATGATTGCGTAAATATTGAAAAAACTGTTTAAGATTTTTTTTAACACAACCCTTAAGGAGTAAGAAAGGGTAAACTGTGTTTTAATTAATAGCCTGTATAGCTCAACTACTAGGGATTACCTTTGTGATTTTCTCTTCCACTTCATAGGCTACTAGCACAAATGTCTAAGATACGATACGAAGATTTTTGAAATTTCATAATTTAGTGGGTGAAAAGACGTGAAATAATATTTTAAGGTCCCGCTCTCTTATATCCATTGTTTTTGCGAAAATTATTTTTTTAACCTTACCCGAGAGCAGATATCAAAATCTGTTTGGCAGTTTTGTTTAAAATTGTTTTTTTTCTTCAATATGGCTAATTATTTCAAAACAATTCGTTATGCGGTTTTGACTGAAAAGTAAATTAATGAGAATTTAGTTAATAAAATAATTAGCTGAAACCACAATATTTCCTGCCTTGAAAAAATCAGCCAACATGGAGAAGAGAATTTTAAACAAAACTGGCAAACTAATTTTTGAGATCTGCTCACGTTTAAATGTACAAAAATAATATCGCTAAAAATTATAAACAAGGGAACATGGTCTTAGTTCCTCAATATATATATATATATATATATATATATATATATATATATATATATATATATATATATATATATATATATATATATATATATATATATATATATATATAAATCAGTAGAGTTATTGAAGCTCTCTTTGCTTCAGAATGATGCTTACGTAAATACTGTAAACGGATTTTTAAGGTGTCTAATTTCGACCCCAAAGGTGGTGAAAAAGTGTGAAACATGAATATGATTTGTACCGAACACATTGAACTTTTATATGTAGACGTGATTCAACTTACTAATGGAATGAGATTTACTTAGCTACCTAGAATCAATTTCTTGATTTTTTTTATATTCGACACTTAATAAGGTGAAAAAAAAAAAAGAGAAAAGGACAAGATAGGTTTTTAGTTTACTTTTGATATACCTAGAACCTAATGGTCTTCCGCGTTTTCACACAAATGGGATTCTTAATATGTAGTACAATATTTTTTTAACGGACCTTCATGCCATTATATTTTATTTCGTCAATAATGTGTCACATTCGGGCAAAGCCGCGTACTGACAGATAGTTATCAAAAAACGAACTCAGTACAAGTCGTATGAGCTAATATCCATTTAATATGCACTTTAAACTGAACTTTTTTTTTTAAATTCTCAAATAAGTTAAGCCAACCGTGAAGAAAAAAACCGTACTACGATTTCTTAACAAACCTTGGAACATAACTGCGACTTACACCAGTCTACAGTGATCTACAAGAATTTTGAGTAGTCATTACTGAGGCGGATTAATTATTGAACAGTAAGAAGCATCTTTTGAATTATATTCTCAGAAGGGTAACTACATTTCGTCACACTGGCGTCGACACTTCTGTGTATATATTTACAATGTAAAATACACATACTTGTTAGATGTAGATTAATGACATAAATGCTTGTTGTGTAGTAATGGTACCCGTACATTATACATCAATTCCAATTTTGAATAATTACAATTAATACTCGGACCGTGTCTGAAACTCCAGCTTAAACACCAGGTCCAATTTAAAGCGAACACCCATGGCTGTGGGTGTGTGAGACAGTGACATTAATATGGAACAGGTTCTCCCCAGATAAGGACAGCTCGAGTAACCCTGCTCCTCACACGAGCCTTACCCACAATGCACAGCGGCAGATCTGCGGGGCAAGGAACTGCGCACGAATAACTGCCAGGGACTCGTCGTGTAATTTGGGCTTGGCTCGCGTCATTTACATGCGAAATAAACACACCGGTATCCAGCGGACCGTGTAGGTAACCTTCACTCTCCCTCCCGCCCCCGACCTATCGCTGAGGCCTGGGTTGTAGCGGGTCACCGACGTGCCGCGTGGGATAGGGCCGGTGTGACCACCCCCCTTCCCTTACCCAATGACGTCACACCTATATGACACATACAGGACGGGTCCAGCTCCTCTCCTGGCTTCTCCTAGACCTGGTAATGGTGGCAAGGATAACGCGTTCGTGGGTCGCTCATCGGCTTCGGGCTATCGCCA
The DNA here is from genome assembly GCA_003012365.1 of Medauroidea extradentata. Lineage (NCBI taxonomy): Eukaryota > Metazoa > Arthropoda > Insecta > Phasmatodea > Phasmatidae > Medauroidea > Medauroidea extradentata. Next base: position 29,560 of record PNEQ01070882.1, read on the forward strand.
TACGTTCTGCTCTGTCTTCGTCGCACGCATGTACACTCTCGATAACAGAACGTGAGCTGCTCCGTGTCTTCGGCATACGCACATACGTTCTACTCCGTCTTCGTCGTACGTATGTACACTCCCGGGATGAGAACGTGACCAACTCTGCACCTTCGGGCTACCCATATACGTTCTACTCCGCCACCAGCGTCGTCGTAAATATGTACACTACCGGTAACATAACGTGAGCCACTCAGTACTTTCGGGTTACCCACATACGTTAGAAATAAATAAAACTTGTGAATTGTTGTCGTCCATATTTATTAGCTATAGAAATAACTGAAAGAATTTAATGGTCCTAAGGTCAAAATTACAAAAATTGGTTTTCATGTTTAAGTGATTATATTTATTTCCTCTTCTTTCTTAAAAGTAAATGTCAATCAACTAATCAGTTTCCTGTGTGAAAATATGTAGTTCTATATTTTGATCAATAAAAAAGTGTGCTGCCTTAATGTAGGCATGAAATCGTAAGAAAGGAGTAAGCTTCACTAGTTATGGTGTACTGGTGGGTGGAACTTCCCCAAACTTTACCAACCAACCTAGGAGGTCCAGGAAGGGTAAACCAATAGGGTAAACCGATCAAGACAGCTCCTAGGCCAGCCAAGCAAAGAAAGGGGAAAACAGTACTAACGTGGACACAAGTTGTTGATCGGTGCTCCTTATTATAGGTCAGGGAAAGGGCCGAGCCTCCTTTCCCCAACACTTCACATTAAAGATAATTAATTTAATATACCATACAAAAATTAATTTAATTTTAAATTTGGAGCATGAGAGCCTCTGTATATTAAATTTAAGAAATGAGTTAAGTCTAGTAAATAAAATTGTAATAATTCAGAAAAAAATTTTTTTAATACCTTGATCAGTAGATTAGATAACAATAAATTCTTTGCACAATGAGTATTTGGTGTATGTAAATTAACCAATACGGTACATTAACAAATCAAGAAAAGCACGTATGGCTTAAGAATGTCATAATTAAGTCAAACAAGGGGATCCCCAACACAAAAATTAATTAATTAACTTACATTTTAATATTACCTATTTTAACAAATTTTAAATTTTCGTTGTTCAATTAAT
>PNEQ01070882.1:30775-52748 GCA_003012365.1 Medauroidea extradentata
GTCCTTCATGGGGACACTCTTGCCACCGCCGAAAGATGTTACTTCTCCATCTCGCCCATGGCTACCGATGACGGTACAGCAAAAGGACGAGTAGAAATAAAATTACTTCTACATCGGAAGATGTAGACAAGCCAAATCCCTCAAATTTTGGATAGGCTTCCTTCTACATAGCAAAGAGTAGAAACCGTGTGGCGGGGACCGCTACGTTAAACAAGCAAACAAAATATAATTTTAAAGATCGTCATAAAAACAATGTAACACTAGGGCACGAAAAATAATTATTAGAAAGAATAAACTCACCCTAGGCGGAAAACTTGTCGGATTACGACATTATAAACGGATAAAGAACACTAAGTGTTTGGTTGATGTTCACGCCATGATGTGTAAGAGACAACAAGGTCGAGACAAAGGAATGCCTAGAGGTTATAAGCCGGCATAGAGTCGCATCTACTTGATGTTACCAAAATAGTATTTCGACAGTATCGAACAATATTTCCTTAACAAAATATTTTAAAACACACACGTGTTTTAATAGTCAAAACATGGTATTTTAATTCAAATTTCACCAATAAAAAAAATTTGTTTGATTCACTTGAAAACAAATATGATCAGATCATGATTAGAGTTGGTCAGAAGTATTACACAAGAACTGTTCCATAATTATACCACACTGCATTAACTGCACATAAATAATTACCTGAAATTTTCTTTATAAAATAATAAGCAGTTTACTATTATTACAAGTTTACCGAAGATTAAAGAAATAACCAGTGCTGGGGTGGAGTAACTTTGCCAAAATAAAACAAATTATCTAGTTACCACTACGAATAGACGAACTAGAAAAAAAAAAGAGGATGTGCCAACAAACGGCACAATGGTTACATTTTATATCTACCCATTCCCATTAAGCGCACTATGTGAAACTCTAAGAATCAGGTAAATAATTATGACCCTCATTATTTAACTCTCTCACGTGTAGTGTTATTACTTTTTACAGCATTACGTTGAGAAAAAGTGGAGGGTCTGAAGCAAAATGAACCAAGTATATTTTCTTACATGTTCGGAAAAATAAATATTTACTCAGACGTGAACACTGGACTGCAGCATTGGTTTACAAAAAGTATTGCTGATTACATTCGTTTATCGTAGTTGGTTTTCTTACATATATAAACATATAAACACACACACATACACACACATACATGCACACATACATACGTACATACATACGTACATACATACATACATACATACATACATACATACATACATACACCCAGTTTAAGGTAAAACAAATACACTTTCCAGGTTTCAGGAAAAAAATGGACTTGGTTCTCAGTAGCATCAGATTCTCCAAATTTTACTATAGTACTCATAGCTGTGTTTAACAAAATTTCCTGCTATAACTAAATACCGTACCGCTTTTGTATGTCGGAGAGAGAAAATTACGCTGTTATCACCCGAAGCTAATAGATTAAATCCCACTAAATACAATTGTTGTCGGATTTACGCTGCCAACGTAATAATGAGGGAAATCATTCACTCTTAATGAATAATTTATCATCGTTGACTACACCGAAGTACGTGTAGAAAATGAAAACGTCAACTTTTTTAAACGTATTAAATATATAATAATTATTTAGAGGTATTAAAATACAATAATTAAATAACTGCAAATAATAAAACATTATGTTGATTACAAATCATACCATTAAGTCAATTTCCGTACTTTCGAATTTGTAACTAGAATTTAGCTGTCTTGTATTTGTCTCTAACGGTTGGGACTGTGGATATAATTATGTAGGCTATTTATCAGAATTTTAAGCTTCAGTAACAATGCAAACTTAAATGATTCTCGTATGTGCCATTATTGCATTATCAGCATAACATTTACGGCAGTATTTGGATTGTTTATACAACGGTCGTAACTATAATAAATCAAGACATAATAAAAAAAATGCTCGTTTATTCAAGTTATTATTGCTTTTTGAACAACCTGAATTAGTTTCAGACAAAATAACCAATGATGACATCTGTTTATAATTTAACAAAACTATTGTTTCTACCAGAATATCTAAAAGTCATTTTTACCAGAGTGCAATCTTAAATGTATATTTGACATTCTGATGAAGTATTACTTGGGCGTAGTTTGCAGGAAGAGAGCGTTTATTGTGGTATGCAGACAACTGTTTAAAACAGCAATCTGAACAGAATTTGCAAAAATAAACAGGTGGATTGTAGGGGAGTTCCTTCACACACGTAATTACTGTATTTTATTTAAGAGAGGAACCTTGTTTTTTATACGCAAATAATTTATTCACTCTTTCATTTTACGAAAGAAACAAGTTGGTGTGGGAACAAGTTACGAACTGGTTTGAAACTATTAGTCCGTTCATTGAGATTTATAATTAAACAGCATCACGTAACCTACGAGCTCAATATAAGCGGTTGGAGATAGCCGGGATATTGACTGAATTCGTACAGTCGATAATATAAAAACTGAGCATTCTGTGAACCACTTCTGATAGAATTTTCAGCTTCAGAATTGTCATAAATGATTTATTTATAAAAAAAAATGCTAATGCAAATACACTTAATACACACATTTCACTTCATTCCTTGTTTTGCTTACTTCTCAACAAAACAATAAATCCACTTTGTGACATCTTTTTGCACGAAAAAATTTTATTTTTTAATAATCGTTATGAAATGAGCTTCGAACATAGCTCAGTGTGCTGATATTCTGATATAGCTGTACCACGGTCACAGTGGTAGTAAATGGCAAAATTTAGTTGCATATAAAATAAAGAAAACTTTTGGACTCTAGAAGTTACCAACTTACTTGCTGCTTAACATGTATAGCTAATCAATAAAGACCCGGAGTGCACAACACTTACCAGAAACGTTATTCATCATCACCGTTTAATATGACGTGAACACGCACATTGTCACACATTCTGTTTCAAACGTATTATTAGTTGTATTATTTCGTCAAGACAGACGTAGCATTGTTGTTTTTCACAGTGTGTATTTTCTTCACATCATATCTCACACGTCGTGAGTAGCTGAGTGAATAAAAAAAGTCAATAATTGTTTTGTGTATAATGAAGAACCTTCTAATTTTTTTTGCTATGAAGTATGTTACTGGTTCGTTGTATACGTAATTTTGTTTGAGATGGTAAGGTTTTATTAAATATATTCACAACGCCTACGAGCTCAAAAGTACTGCACGTAAGATTATTTTTTTTACATTTAGAACAATATTTAGTAATAAGAGAACAGAAAAATAAATAATACTGGCAAGTTCCTTAAACTAACTCTGAGTTTATTAGCAACCAAAGTGGCTTACTATCATCATAATATAATTGTGTTATTCGCACTGTTGTGATAGTGTACATAATTAAAAACGTTTCTGTGCCTGAACTATATCCCATTTCTAAAAAAAGAACTTTATAATATCTAACAATACATAAGCGAAACTACCCACATATGTGGCAAACTGGAGCCAGAATGACTAGATTCAGTTTCTTGGACGTACTCCATTGCAAAATTGAACGACTGTCAAAGAAAAAGTAAACATATAAAATAAACCATAAAATAAGCAGAGTGTGCTTAGTCAGCAAGATACATACACAACATGAAATTCCAAGATGGAATCGGGTCAAATAAAAACAAACAGATAATAAATTAAATTAATAACAAAATAAAATAAAAAAACCACATCATGCGACACAACGATGAGACGAAACAACAAACACAGTAGATATGTTCGTGTCTGATATCTACTTTGTTTGTTGTTTCGTCTCATCGTTGTGTCGCATGATGTATGGTTTTTTATTTTGTTATTAATTTCATTTATTATATGTTTGTTTTAATTTGACCCGATTCCATCTTGGAATTTCATGTTGTGTATGTATCTTGCTGACTAAGCATACTCTGCTTATTTTATGGTTTCTTTTATTTGTTTATTTTTTCTTTGACAGTCGTTAAATTTTGCAATGGAGTACGTCCAAGAAACTGAATCTAGTCATGAACTCCCAGTGCACAGTTCTTTCAATGGAGCCAGAATGGTAGGGTGGACAAGTAACGATCTTGAGAAATCCTAACCATAAAGAAGCTGCTAAGAAACACGCCAACAGGCAACATTTCACTGCTTGCAGTAACCAAACAAGCTCAAGTTAACTGACCTGCTCTTCGTGTAACTAGAATACCGAACGGGAGTAATGGCGTACTTGAATTCTATTTTCTGTGTAACTATCTGTTCTGTGACAGGCTTTGTTATAGGCATTAACAGTTTCCTTCACTGGAGAAGTGCACTTTCGGCCGATAAAATATTCAACCACAAAATAAGTAACAATGTCTTTTTTTATCAGAGGTAAAGAAATCATCCCGACAACAAAATATTTTATTCGAGTAACTATCCACAGTTCGTTGATCATAACATACAGTATTTATCGGTTTTATTTTAAAAATCTTTTTTTCAGGGTACTAATCAGGCAACCGGATGGTTATGAAATATTACACGGCTGAATCCAAAATGATAGACTGAGCCTACGTGTTGATAATAAACTTGGTGTAAAAGGGGAGCGCGTCGGTTCTCATAAAGGCGTTTGCCCTAAAAAGATATGTTTCTCAATGTAACACATCCAGTAAGACGTTTACTCTAAGGGCGTTTGCCCTAAAATCGTTCGACCTGTGAGCGTTTGCCCGAAAGACTATTTATCTCCTTAAAGGTCAATTCCGGCGTGTGCCACAAAGACGTTTGCCCTAAAAGTATTTTCTGGTACGTTGTTTACCCTATTTACCCTTTAGTCGTCTGCCCTGAAAATATTTTCTGGTCAGTCATTTGTCCTTAGCTAATGTGCCCTAAAATATTTTCTCAAACAGGCGTTTTAACTAAAGTCGTTTAAAGGGGAAAAAAATATTTTTTCAAGGCTGTGTCGTCATATTAGAATAGTTCTATCTAAATCTTGAACTCAACTGTCCAGCAACCGCATGCTTGAAACCTGTTTTGGTCCTCTGCAGGTTGTGCTTGGTTGGATAACGCCACGATAAATTGCACAGTGTCCTCTGCCGTGGGCAGCGCGCGCTAACAAGCAGTAGCTCGGAGATAGCTGCGGGGTCGTGTACGACCGAGTGCGTGATCGGTGCAGCAGTAATTGCGTAATACTCTGTCAGTGTACAAGGCCACTGTATCGATATAGTACTACAGTACAAACGTGTACAAGTATAAAACCTAGTGCACACGAGCATCTTCCGTTTACAGAAACGTGAGCATCAAAGTTATACAAGAAGGAAGGTAACAAACCAGTTAGGTACTTAACAAATTAATTTAACAGTTCACACGGGCCAACTTTCTTGAACACGACGGTGAAACATAGAGGGGTATGAGAAGGTAAGATGAGCGAACGACTGGAATACTAAATCGTCGATTAAATCGTTTCAGCCGAGTATATATATTATTAACCGACGTCTGTCTATACGGCAATATGCAGTAGTATGTTTATTATCAGGTAAAGAAATTAAAATCTATTTTTATATTAGTAAGTGTTTGAAACCACAAAATCCACGGGAAACTAAAATGTTCAGTATGATGATATCCAGGTGTCTGTAACTAACGAATTTCACAAATACTCGCGTTTTGATGTGAAAATTAGTTTAACGCCCGCAAACTCTGCGTGAGATGTTGTAGCATAGTAAAATTATTTTTAAATCGAAACGCGAGTATATTTTAAATTCGTTTATTATAGAGACCTGGATATTATTATATTAATTATTATAAAAATTTAAAATTTCAATTTTTTACGGATTTTGTAGTTTCCAAGCCTTCATGTTTCTAAAAACCGATTATAATGTTTTACTTGAAAGCAAATCATACCATAGTCCTATATAAAAAGACGTCCACTAATAATATATCTACTTGACAAAAAGAGTCCAATCGTATTATGACAAGTAATTCGGATTTCACCGGCGATTGAGTATTCCAGTCGATCACTCAGCATCTTGCCTTTCCATACCCCTTAACATGATGAACGCTGATTTTAAACGTGCATTAATGGTATAAGGGTAATTTGCCTGTTTGCACCAAAGATTTGTTATTGAATGAAATAAATCTGGAAATTCAATCCGTTGTTGACAACATTTTAAGTGGTGTAATGCAGAGCCGGTTGCGCGTCCAAAAGTTGTTAGTTTACATTCGACTTATACAAGAAAGGTAAGGGAAAATATAACAGTCCCTATCCGGCAGTAGCTAGTACACAAGTTCTTGTATACTAGACGCTAAGCCCAGTATGCACGGTGGCCATTCAAACGTTTCAAGTTTGCTGCAAGTTGAGAGGAACAATGAAATATTTCCATGTAAGAGTAACGCTAATCAGAGCCTATCTAATCCGAATACCCGGATAATCCGGACGAGTGTGCGACGATAAATAATGCCTAATAATAAATACGATACATTAACCAAACTTACCAATGTCTAGAAAGCGTTTCTCGTATGGTTTGGATATATAACAACGTACGTACCCATTTAGACCTTATAAAGACGTTTTCCTTGTTTTATTTTGCGATGTAAATATGTTCATTTAATTATTTCACTACACGATAACAGTCGTCGCCTTATAAATCGTATAAAAAACTTAAAATTTTCTAATCGTCACAGCATTATAGGAAGGATCTCGATTAATCCGAACATACCATTACCCAAAAAGTCCTTTGTCACAATTAATTCGGATTGGTGGCACTGTGCTTAAACTACACACTATCGGCTGACTTAAAGTTATAGTGTATTCATCTGCAATGAGAACATTACTTAACAGTCTTGTTGAAAGTATTCAGATAAAGAACCAAACGCATTGTATCGTTCGTCATTGTAGATTTCTGGGTACTCCTTTCAATTAGTCGTAAAATTAATTCATTTCCTATATATTTTTAAATTGCATTTTGTAGTTTAGCAATCTACTAAAAAGCAATTCAGTACGGTTTGCTTATGACAATTGGCAGTATATCGTAAAACGTAGCAGCGTTAATTGCACAAAAAACTTTATACAGCTAAATATTTCATTTGGAACACGGTATCAGTCTGAAACTGTTCATTTTTGTACAATACACAATTTTTACAGTGTAGATAGTTCCAGCTCTCCTACGTATTAGTAAATGGCAGCTGCCTTAAGTTAATATAACGAAGTCAGATGCTATTATTATTGTCAAAAATAAAAAAGTGATATGATATTTTTACTTTAAATGAGTCACGAGCATTTCTTTATTATTTACGTCTGTATCTTTACTAGCACGAAGAAACATTTATTACTTTTGTGAAGTGAAAAGTTCATTTGGAGACCAATAAATAGCAGTTTTTTGTCAGGAGTGGAGAATAAAATTACGTTGTTTTGCTGAATTAAAAATAATAATTTGACAATTTTTTGCCATTTTTTAAATAAAAAAAATTAACGCATGTCTTGACGTAACCCATTTCCTTGTTTTTAGTGTGAATTATTTCGTTTATGTATAAAACCGTTTTATGCAAATTTGGAATTTGACATTCAATTATACAAAAACCATGAACGTTAAAGCTTTTGAATTTTCTGACAATTAAGTCTACAAAACAAACCACATCTCGTACCAATATAAAAATTATTAATACAATTGAACTTTATGGGGAATTACTCATTTAAATGCAAAATATATTTTGCGAAGTAATCGGGAACAATTAAATCAGTTACACTTGATTATGATTACTCGAATTTAAAGATTATAATTACGTGGATATAAAAATTGCATCAGAAAAATGTAATGATACTTGAAATAAACTAAAATTTACGATCTTATTTCACCATCCTGGTTTCAAAACAACGTATAAAATTACTACATTAGAAAACGTATAAAATCTAGTAAGGTTGGAACGTAAACTCCTAAATGTTTCCAAATACCGATACACAAAAAACACTATTTCTAAGCTGCTAGCATATATATACATACATATCTTTAAAAGTAAAACACTCGCCGGTTATAACTTAGCTTATTTTTTCTTATGTATATTTAAAATTCATATTTTTGAAATTTTAAACGTTTAGCTATTTCATGAATATCTGAATAAAATATTTCAACAACTGATTTCGTAACTTTACCTCCAACTAAAAAAAATAATGTATCTTTTTACTGAACATCAATAATATATATTATTGCGAGCCACGCCTATCGTGCGAACGGTGTAAGTTGATAAGGCCGGCGGCTGGACGACAGGAAAGCGGCACTTGCTACGCAGCTCACAGTTCCCTTTGTATCTTGCCGCAGCAGCCAGCTGCGTGCCTATAATAGTGTTTCTTTAACACTTTGATAACAGTAAATATCACAGCCTGGAGATTTCTTCTACCCTACTCACTAATCTCTGACAGTGCTTTAATCCCGATGCGACATGTATCTCGTAACTCCAAGACAAAGACTCGATGCGATATTTCTGGACTCTTGACTAAGAGTATATAAGAGAGCTACACCACAGACGAAGAGATTTTTCCCTGAAGCATCTTGTGTGCGTGTGAGTGAATTGTGGTTACAGTGACGGGCTGTGAGTGGTACTCAAGGGGTATTCGGCGATATTGTGCTGCGAGGTGTATTGTCGACGAGGGCGTACAGGACTTCAAGAGGACCATCGGGGTGTTCCGAGCTAGCACATTGGGTCCACAATTTGTGAGTGATCAGAGAGAGATTTAATTAACAGAAAACTTGTATAGAGGCAGTGGCGGCTCGTGGGTTGTTGCCAGGTAGGGCTGCAGTTGCCAAGAGCTGTACAGGGTTGTGCGCTGGTTGACTCTACAGCCACTGACACGCTGATGTGCAGGTGCCCCATACTACTGAGTGGTCACAAAAGATCTAGTAGCCGGCAAATATTTCATGGTCGTTGGTCTACGGCGCGTTCATCAAGAGTGTACAGTTCCGACAAAATGCAGCCCCACCTGGCAACAACCCAAGAGCCGCTACTGTATAGAGGGTTGAGTCTTTATGGTTTTGAATTTATAAATGTAGGGCCTATATAGTAATAATTTAATTGTTTTGCCATTAACTTGAGACCTACTGGTGACTTTAAGACATACTTTTATGTAGTGATTGATCGTTAATTACCTACAGTCAATTTGGTGTATGTTACTGTAAATAAATAAGGCTTTAAGTTTATTTAATTTTATCATAGACCTCGATTCCTCAGCGTATCTTGTACAAATACTTACAATATGATTAGATTAAAACGTATATGTTTTTAAAATCGAAGTTTAACTGTTAATACACAGTTTCATTTAAATTTATCCTTACCTCAGTCAAAACTATACTAATAGCATTGAACTTTACATCAAGATCGTTGTAAATTATCTTCTATAGTACTGATAAATTTAACGACGGAAATTCGGATCTGAGACTTTGTTCATTGCCTAATTGGGGGTGGGTCTCACCTCATGTGTTGAATTATTTTATTTTTCGCTTTTTTAAATTCTGAAAAAAATTATTGTGAATTTTGCGATTTTAGTGTGAACTATTTACCTTACGCTAACGTATAAACACAGCAGTAAAAATTTTAACATTGCTATATTTAGGCTGCAAATAGTCAAACACATTTTTTTAGAAGAACCATATTAACATTAAATAACAAATTTCACACTTTTCTTCTCAGAATTTTATAAATCGCGTAAAAAATATTATTCAACAAATAGGTCCGACCCTACCTTAAACATACATAAAATTATCTTTATGTAGATAACCCTTCAAAATTTAAATGTAACATATTTTGTGTATACGTCCGAAAAAGAACATCTTACTCCGAGCTTACATAATATCAAACTACCTACCTAACATGTTCGTGCAATGAAGTAATTTGTTCTGTTTCATTTTCGGAGAAGATATCACGGTTGTCACAATAAATGTCTCAAAAATAATCATAGTAAATCGCATACATTGCTCATCCCGTACTGATTTGCCACTGTTAATAATTGAAAAACGACTCTCCTAAAGGATAAATATTTAGTTAGTGACAGCTACAAAATTGTGAAATATTGCCAGATAAGTATGTATTAGAAAATTTTTTCTCGGGTGACATTCACAAAACCAATTTGTGTATTTGTTTGGATTCATACATAAACTTAAACACTTTCGGGTCAAAGTGTCTTACTACATAACTTATGAAACAAAAATCAAATAGGCAAAAATTGTTCGATAGCAACAAATGTTTTCTTATATATCTAAACGTCAGAAATAAATTTTTTCTTGCGCCGTTGTGCGAAGCTAGTAATGTTGAAATGTAGTAAATAAGTACATTCTAATTATTATTTTAGGATTTGTTAATATTCTTTTTTCAAGAAAAATCCTCTGTAGGTAAAATTTTTGCAGAAATAATTTTATTCTGATCTTATAACTTGACTCTTGGATTGTATTATAAGAAACCATTTCATTACTAGCTTATATTTTAGGTTAAAATAAGATTTAATTGTATACTTTGGTAGTAAAAAAAATATAATTCATTTAAACATAGAAATTTTACCGATTTAAAACTAGTTATTTACCTCAAGATACGGCAAAACAGCCTCTTTTGTTTATTTGACCATCGTCTTCAACTGTCGTTAAGTTGGCAACTATGTCTAGCACACAGTGCGCGGTTCCTGTACACGATTTTATGTGCCGGCGGGTTGAAACTGCCCACTTTGGTATGGGTTTTGTAGGGACAGCTCGGCCTACGTCGATACAAACAGACCTGCCAGGATATTCTCCCGCGCAAGATAAAGGAAGCAGTAGCAAAGGAATAGCCGTTTTACCTCCTTGAAGATAGTCTCTAAAAAGTAACAGTCCCAACTTCTCTTCCCTTTCACGTATTCCATTTACTTTTTACATCTTCGGCTAACCGCCATGCGGAGATACTATTCATTGTTTGCTTTTCTTCTCACTTTCGATTTTTGATCCATCATGAAAGAAAATAGGTAAAACAACTGAGATCTTTTCAACGGTGAAATTTTATATTCATGAGTACATTTATCGTTATGTACACACGTAGATGTTCAGGAATATTTATTTGTGGATCTTGATCGGAAAACAATATATGTACATATAGTGTATATAAATACACACAATATATACAAGAGGCGATACTGATTAGTGCGGAAAATTATTTTCATGACACATGCAACATTCGAAAACGTACCGTTTCTTATGGTATAGAAGTGTTTCAGTAACATTAGGGTAAATATTGTTAAGTCTACTCTTACATGACGTAAATGGAGAGTATTTTGCGGATCATTATAATCTTGTAAATTCTAAAAATTAATATGTTAAAGACAAGTATAAAGTCTGAATAGGAAATTAAGTGATTTTTTAAACGTTTTATATAGTTGAAAAAGTAATGGTCTAGAGAGAGTTAAATTGACACCGACAAAATATTTCCTTTGCAAAAAAAAAAAAAAAACTTTTTTTGTCCTGAGTCTGTACGGTACAAGTTTGCCAGTTTATGACATTTTCCTCTGAGAAAAGCATGTTTCTGTTTGTGGCATTTCTCTTCTGTGAATGCGTATTTACTATTGCAGGGACCATGTTTTTCCAAAAAGTCAGGATGGTTTAAAGGTCTACACAGTGAAGCTGCTTGGCATCTTTCTCAGAAGATAAATGTCAAAATCAGTCACACCAATATTGCATAGATTATTCATAACGGTGCGCAGCAGTAAGGCTGGGGACACACTAACCGCTTTCACGGGTACCGTTTTCCGGGTCCTTCTCAGCTGGAAGCTCATGTACCGTTGCTTTAAATGGGGGAGGCCACACTACCCTTGTAAACAGGTCGTGACGGGAAGAGACAGGATGGTGCTGTCAGTTGTCCCGTCGCCCGGATGACCCGGGACGACGGGATGGGAGACAACAACACACGCATTCCAGTGGGCACGTCTACACTGTCCAGTCGCTCGGGTCCCGGTTGCGTTGTTGTCCATAGCTAGAGGAAGTCATGTTTGACACTGATTGTTTATACAGTTGATCGAAGATCTGTGTCTGGGACATGGCATCAAAAAATTACGTGGACCGAAATGAGCAAGAAAAAAGTTGGGACGAGATTAGAAAAGGCATGTGTGCTACATGGAACGAATTGGGACCACAAGAAAAGCAAAAGCAAGATACGTGTGTGTCTATAGATAAAAATTTATTCATAAATCTTTTTTTACCCCCACCGGGGTGTACAATAGTTTCACCTTACATTCAGGAGGATGCAGGTTCGAATCATGATTTGCCAACCCTGATTTTCGTTTTCTTTAATTTTCTGAGAACACGCTACTTACTAATCCCGGGAATTATTTACCTCGGTGTAATCAAGGCGCAAAGCCGTCGAAGTATGTAAAAGTTTTTTTGTCATTTTGTAATATTATTTTTTTATTTTGACCTTCGTTAAATTTCGAAATACCTATATAATTATTCCATATAATATAAAAATATCTCATTTCATTAATTGTTTCGTTAATATTAGAACAAGTGTTGATATGCATTGATTTCGTATAACATTGGAATTCGCTATTCACTAACATCAATACTATAAGAACATTATTCGAGTGACTGGTGAAATAAAGTTGAGTAAGTATCGTTTCAGTTCGTTTCATACGCATATTTATTTACAAATATATTAACTACAATAACTTCAGTTTACATGTTCTGTTACCTGTGTTGTTTGTTTACTATTTATGCTAATACGTGAAAGTGTTTATTTCTGGCCAATTACTAAAATAATATAACTGTTCAAAAAGTTAAACACAAAAATACTTCTTTTAACGTTACAAGAACACTTTGTACCAAAAATTTCGTAATTCAATATTTGAACCAAAGACAGTACAACCTTTTTACATTAAACCAGATCACTTAAAAATAAAAATTAGGTTTCATAGTTTTGTATAAGCGCTGTCGAAGTCACAAGTTTGGTATTTTACCGACTTACTGATAACGAACAATTTCCCAAAAATTTACTACGGTACACGAAAGACTGTAATTTAGGCTATACGATGGAACTTTTTGCAAACATTATTTTTTTAGTACAGGCAAAGTTAACAAGGCAAAACATTGTTTAATATTGTCTCATTTTTGTTTTGTCAAAAAAAAAAATGTATGAAATTACGAAAGTATCATTCAGTTTCCTAATACATTTTGACTTTAATATTTTACATTCATATTGTTTGGATAGATTTTTTCTTTGGGTACCTAGGTCGCTAAAACAATGAAACCGCTAAATTCACAGATGATCATATGAAAATTATGAATTTAGTGTGTAAAAGTTGGATACACCTTTTAAACTCTCATTCAAACTGTTCATTTAGACCTTGGTTTCTGTTTCTAAAGATAACGTCGTTGAAATTCCACAGCCCCATCGCCAATAAAATAATCGGCAAAGAAGTCTCTAACTGTACGTCCTTCAATTTATAGCTCACCTGGCCCAACATTATTCACATCCTCAAAAGGGTAGGTTTCAGAGTCCTCGACATTGATACACTCCCGTTTACGCACGAAGTTGTGTAATATGCAAAACGCCTTTACGATGTCATCAACGAAATCAGGTTCCACAAGAATAGGAGTGTGAAAAATCCGTCATTTGTTGGCCAAAAGTCCAAAAGCACATTCTACTGAACGTCGACACTTTGACAGCCTGTAGTTGAAAACACGTCGACGAGAAGTGAGGTCGCGTGATGGGAAGGGTCGCAGAAGATTTCTGTTTTGAATTTGAAGGCTTCGTCTCCAACTTGTACAAACGGTTGAGGCTGCTCGTTAGTTGTGTTTGGCAAACGCCTCGGTTCTGGAAGATTTAGTGTTCCTCAAAATAACTTTTTACCTAAAGGGCTGTCACGAAACACTGTAGAATCCCCTTCTTTGCCGTACGCTCCAACGTCTATTGCTACAAAACGAAGATTTGCATCTGCAACAGCCATCAGTACAACAGAAAAATATTTGTTGTAGTTGTAGAACAATGTGCCACGCTTCTTGGGATTCCGGCACCTGATGTGTTTTCCGTCAACTGCTCCGCCACAATTAGGAAAATATTTTGTTTTCCGGAAAAAAAAAAAAAAAGCAATTTCTAACCACATTTCGGTTGTAGGTTCAGGCATTTCCATTTCCGGAAGGCAGAACCAGATAGCTTGACATGTTGATCGCACTATAGCTGCAATAGTGCTCTTAGCGACGTAGAATTCAAACTGCAACACAGCAAAATTTCATTCCAGTGGTCAAATACCTATATAAAAATAAATCCATTATGTAGGATTGCTGGAGCTGTTATAAATAGCCAGTAATTATTACAAATTGCACAATCAACATTTTAAATGAAAGAGAAATTTCATATATATATATATATATATATAGAGTAAAGAAACTTTTTAAATTTACCTATACTGTACAAATTTTTGCTAGGCCCTAATGTTAACTATTTTGTATGAATCCCTGAAGTGAACTGAGTGTCTCGGTACTAACGGGTCCTGGCGAGCAGGAAAGTGTGGTCGCGGGAAGGTCATCCCGGCAAACGGCACGCGTTTATGCGGGTCCCGGTGAAGCGGATAGTGTGTCCCCAGCCTAATAAAAAACGAAACAGCAATGCATGTTCATTTAAGTTAGAGCGGTAAACTAAACAAAATCCGTAAATACTGGAGTTGTAGAGTCCCATGATAGACACACGCCTATGTGCTAATAGTTCCACTTATACAATCTATGTTGTGTATCTCACGTCTACTAAACTATTTTCTAGTAACCTGTGTGAAAAACGAATAATATAGACCTTATATTTTCTCAAAAAGTCAGCTGTGTCAGTAGTACACATGGTGGAAAACTGCGAGAATATTTCTGCACCGTATTCTCCAAACAAATGTATTGTCCTGCGCATTGTATGGTTAGACGATGATTTGTAGCACTGTATACAGACGAATCACATGCGTACAGTCGTAGTTCGCCAGGATTGCCATTGGCCCAGTCAGATACGGACTCCCCAGTAACGAAAGAAAAGCGTCGGGAATTAATACAGTGCTATGAAGCCTTGCAGTCATTAAAATTTTCCCGCGATAAATCACCGTTCCTAAGTTCTTTTGCTGGTTTTCTTTGTATCTTTCCTTCATGTTTACTTTTGCCTTTACGGCTCAATGACACCCGTAATGCACATGGAACACTCGGATGATATCTCGAAGACGTATGGATTCTAGGCTTAGTTGTTTAAATATGAATTGCGTCTCAATGTTCCTAACATGAAGTAAGCCACTTATGCGTTTTTTTAATTAATTCCTGCAGCTGTAGTATCTGCTACTGAGTTATGAAGTTCAACTTAATTTTAGTAGAATTATTGCGGGGATAGAATTATTGTAATGTTCTTTCCAAAATTAGGAATGGAAAAGAAACAGCTGTCCAGTTTGATTAAATGGAATATTTGCAGTAAACTCAATTAAGAATTTTGGTTTCAGCATTTATTTGAATGTGTTTAACTTCTTCGTATTTCGTTCATACCTCTTTGGTTAAGTCTTGTTCTCATTGATACGGATGCAGACACCTTAAGCTCTTCACGATAAAGCGAGAATTTTTAAAACCTTACTTTTATGGTATTTATTAATATAGCTAAGATATAACAAACGTATCGATTGAATCGTTCTCAAAAGTTAACGTCAAGAGTCCGCAATGAAATGTGCTATTTCAATGTTAAGTGTTAAAATACGGCCTTCTGAAGTGCTCATTCTACCGCTGAAACATAACAGTGTTCCTATATGAATGGTGCTGTGCATCAGTAGACTATGCGTAAATTTTATATTATCAGTAAAACATGCTGTAAGTTTTTCGGATTTGAAACATTCATACTAAATGTATATTAGCCCCATAAGTCCAATATTATTAACCACAGGATAAGAGTAAAATACTTGTCATAAGATCGCTTGAAAACAGAAGAAAGTATTATAAACGGAAATAACAAATGGCGCGTAGTCTTCTGATGCATATCACCGTCCATATATTTAGATTGTTGTGCTGGTATTACGACTATCAACATAGCAACATCTTTTGTTGTGCTAAATGTGCCTAATTCTCTACCAAATAATGCTTAATATACTCTTGCGTACAATAGAAGTTACTATTTTGTGGTATAAATTTTTTTTGCATAATTCTGATATACAATTCATTCCCGTTAGGGTAAGAAGACAGTTTCAACAAAAAAGAAGCGTACAGTATGCTATTAGTTTGTAATTGAATGATTTCGTATGTTTGTAACAAATATAGTGCTACAGGCTTCTGGGAGTGGAAAATAGATTGTTCAATACTCGGGCGGACACGCTTTGGAGGTCTGCTGTAGCGGCCCGCAATGCCACGACAATGGTGCGGGGGCGACTCTTCCCCTTCTCTACGAGACATAAACCGCCCTCTACCCCAGTGTATGAATTACAAGTGCCGTTATCTAGGACATTTACAAGATCGATATTTTGTTACATTTAAAAACACCTTTTAAATTATGGGTGGCAATGAGGCCCTTCACAATATCTAAACAAAGCACACCACACTTTAAAACTAACACATTTACTGTGAATAAGGCAGTTTTCTTCGATAAGTACGTACAAGCGAGTTAATTGACTCCACATAGTTGCATTTGGCACAATAGCAGGCGCTCTACATTCCTGACATTAAAGAATGGTGATTACAGCACGCATGGTGTGCTTTAAGAGTGTCCGGCTAGATAAGGCGGACATGTATGGATTTGAACGTTCGCTCCTCATCTTTCTGTGTTCCCTGCAAATTTGCCTCTGTAACTCGTTAAGGGATTTGCGTAGCCCAGTTTTATGTATTATTTTAAATTCCCGATGTTCTGAGGAATACAACCCCTCCTCCCCCCCCCCCCAAGAATGTCTGTTGAATCGTCGCTCAACTTTTATGGTTCACATCTTCAAGACAGTTTGAAAATATCAGACTTCATAGCAGTAGAGCACACACAATACTGCCAGAAATAATGGACAGAGTTTATCCACAAAGTTACAACCCTGAGCAGTGGGACTGGTAATTATCTCAGCAGCCTCTAAAAATGAGGTTTATGCTAATTACTTTGTTCACTATGGAAAGTTTATTTTCCCTTATTTTCATAATATGAATATAAAATACCTTATTATTTAAAGTTGGTCTTTCATCATCAATATCTGATCAGAGTATCTTTGTTGTATAAATGATTTTGACGGAAACATTTTCAATGTTATCGACTGACATTCGTTATTTTACCTAGAAACAATGTCTGTGATAACGGACGAATGAGGTTAGTACCTATAGCGTAATTACACATATTATATAATAGTACAGGCAATCCTCTTTTTTTCATAGACACAGTATTCTTGGGAAAATTTATGAAAGTTGAATGTACGAAAGTCAAATGATCCACATGCGCGTTATAAAAAGGAATTTGTTCGAAAAATAGCTAAAAAGTTCCTTCAATAAACGTAAATTGTAATCTAAAGGTTGCATTGTGTTGCTGAGTTACTGTAGGCTTATTTATTTATCAGTTATTTGATACATGCATAAAATAATGTTTTCATCGCATGAAAGTTTCATTCCAATGTGTGAAAGGAGAATAATAGGTGCTAATAATTAATGTGTGAAATTTCTGTAACATATGGGAGTTGAATGTAAGAAAGTAGAGACCTCCTGTATCCGATATTGCCACATTATTCAATCTACATGAACAATCAATTATATATGGTAAAACGGGATATGTATTAATTCGTGAACATTCGCCGATGCTAGCAAAAATAAACCTGTATTATGTGGTGATCAAACAAAAAAAACGTAATCCCATATATGAATACGGTCGATTGCTACTACGATATGCGAACATTTATTTGATCTCATCAGAATATGTTTATTAAATTATTTTTTAAAAATTATATCATGTAAACCAGATATAAAAAACATCCTATGCATAGTTGTTAAATGTCAACTGTGGATTGTGCGTAATTTTCTGAAATAAGTTCTGACAGAAATTTTAGAGCATATGATTTCCGCAGTGTTTATTTTACGGTCTATCAATAACATTAAACCCCCACAGTTCGCAATCATCACAAAAAATACATCCGGACAAGAGAACAACGAGGATAATTCTCGAAGGTTTATATCAACATAATCCAGCTGTGCGTTCACATTTCTATTTTATCCTAACACTGAAGAAACAAATAATTTTCGTTGGGTTTAATGGAATTTTGGCGATAGAATTTAGATTCCGTTGTTTGTATTAGTTACGTCGGAAATTAAAAGGAAATATAAGCAATTCCTTACCAAATTTACGCATCATATTTTCGTGTAATATAAGTTTGAATGTCTGCAGTGACGCACTCAAATAATTAGTTGAAAGGTGGGTTTTTGCTATATTCACGGTGAAGGCTAATTATTTAAACTAGTTGTATGTTATCACTTTTTTACCTGTGATATTCCAGGGATTTCGTTAAATACAATGCCACTTGTATTAATTACATTAATTAATTCTTATTTTTGTGTGCTTTTGCATTACTATTGAATTGCGTATTCGCGAAATTGCTATTTCTCTGCAGCAGTTCCTAGAAGCTGTGAAATGAAAGGTTATACGTAACAAACAGGATCTCCTGTCTGAAATGATATCCTCCACACTTGATTACTAGCGCGATGCTTGTAACTTCAATCTTACCGTGGGTGGGTATTGAACCATAATTGGTTCGGCCTCCACGCCACACAAACGTGATATGTTAGCGATCACGACCGCTGCAGATTCCACTTATATAAGAGGAAAATATCATAGCGAAATCCCAGGGAATGTAAACAAAAACCCGAGCAGGCACTTACACGATTTCCTCATTGCTTTTAATATCCGTTCAGTGGGGAAATCTCTTCATGATATAATGGCGACTTTTCGGTTTAACAAGTCCACAAAAGGAATCATCAACGTATCCTATGCTTGTTAGATAAAATTAAGTCAGCAAATTCCTTCACGCTATTCACTTTCTTGAAAATACGTCGAGAACCGTGTGAGGCGTACGAGCGAGGGAGGAATATGCTACACGCATCTAAAGTCCCTTTACGCACTCTTAACGTGGGGCTGGAATCAAAGATTTTTGGTATTGTTTATGGGTTTATAAACGTACTAAAATTAACATGTATCATTAGCTTATAGCGCTGTAGTGAAATACTTTAATTGCCGTGCTAAAAATGCTTAAATATATCAACATTGATGATGAAATTAGTAATATAATATTGTTTTTAATTTTAAATGTATATTCGCCTTTTCAGAGTCACTGAATAATAAATATGTAGAAATTAGATAATGATGCAGAAGGAATAAAGAACTATATATTTAGTAATTTTGTTTAAAACATTTTGTTATTTAAAAGTCCGATCTCTTCGCTCAGCAGTGGTTAGAGCTCCTGACCGGTGAGGTAAAGGTCGCGGGTTTGTTTCCCGGCCGGGTAGTAATATTTAGTTATTTACCCGGGCTCATGACTGGGGGTTGTGTTGTTCACTCATCACAATACTGCAGGAAGCAAAGGCAAACCATTGCAGTAACATCCTCGCCTAGTCCCTTCCCTGGCGTTTCCCCTGAGGTTCAAGTCAGCCTCTGGGCTGAAGACTTAACAACATCATTATGATTTATGAAATGAATACTCTACATAAGGCGTGTGATCCCACCTAAAAAAATGCCTTGCCACAAGACAAATTCTGTTTCGGGAAAAAATTTTTTATGAGATACGAATCACTTCAAAGTAGTTTGCCGCAAAGGAAATTTTTGTTGAAAGAGTGCAGTAACGGTTGCAAAATTCGTGTTATTATTAAACTAATTTAGTAGTGATCTTTATAGCGAAAACGGGTTTAAATATTGTGTGAAGAGTAAATCCAAGGCACGACGAAACACACACACCGTGAAGCTAATTTCTGAACTGTGGCCCATATTTCTTACGTGTGAAAAATCGGCTTTGACGATGCCAGAAATCGAACTCGGATTTCCGTACCGAGGCATGAGTTGTCCTACTCCGAAACCGCCGCGCAAATGCTAGGTAATGCTTTTATAAAACAAGCATTACTTAAGTGAACTTCCATATGCTATAAGGAAAATTAAATTGTTTTCAAAGAAACCTTTTAAATGAAAGCTGACTGATTGACTGACTGACTGACTGACTTATCAAACTGCAGCTCAAACCACTCGACCTAGAATCGTGAAATTTTTTGTGGGGGTTCCCTTTAGGTCGTAGGCCAGCACTAAGAAGGGATTTTTCGAAATTCGACCTCTAAGGGGGTGAATAGGAGTGAAATGTGTTTCCAAAGAAACGCCGATAGAGCTCGAACCCGACGGCCTATCATCGTGATATTTACTTTAATAGGACACTCGTAAAAATGTGTATTAGCCAATTTAAGGATTTTTCAAAGTACAACATTTAAGGGGGTGAAAAGACCTTAAATGTGTCTTCCAATCAACTATCGATATCTATCGAACCCTTCGGGATAGAGAGTTGATATTTACTCCAAAATATTGCTTACGTAAATACCCAAAAATTAGTTTTAATTTTTTTTAAAATTCGACCCTTAAGCAGTAAAAAGGGGCAAAATGTGTTTTTTATTAATCGTCCATATATTTGAAACACAATTGGCTATCGTCGTGATTTTAACTTTTATTGTCTACTTTTACAAATGTCTATGACAGGACTCACAGACGTTTCCAATTCTTTATTTAAAGGGGTGAAAAATACGTGAAATGTGTTTTCGATTATCCTTCCATATCTATCGAATAAATCGAGATATCGATGTGCTCTTTGCTTTAAATTGGTGCTTTTGTAAATATCCCAAGTACCATTTAAAATATATTTTCCGAATTCGGCCCTAAACAGGTTAAAAAGGGGTAATATGTGTTTTCGAATCACATTCGATATATATCGATCTCATAGTTTTTTATATAGCGACGTGATTTTTGTTTAGAATTAATGCTTATTCAAATACCTAAAAAGTAATTTCAGGAATTTCAGAAATTCGCCACCTAAGGACGTGAAAAGGGGTGAAAAGTGGTGAAAAGCGTTTTCAATTAATCGTCGATATATCTTTAACCCAACGGGCTAATGTTGTGTTTTTTACGTCCACGAGATACCAATAAAGTATTCTAAAACGTGATTCAAGGGTATTCGAAATTTACTCTCGTAAGTGGTGAAAATACCCTGAATATGTTTTAGATAAATCCTCGATATCTATCGAACCCGTCGAGATATATAATTAATTTTTGCTTCAGGATGATGATTACAGAAACTATCACAAAACGGTTTTAAGATTTTTCGAAATTCGATTTCTCAATACTGTGCAGGGGTGATATGTGTTTTTTAGTGAATTATCGATTTTGATTCGACTGAACGGGCTAGCGATGTGATTTACACTTCAGTTGGATACTTATACTAAGATGTAAATTTAAAATATTTCGAAATTCAACACCCAAAAGGGGGAAAAAGCACAACATTTGTTTTCCATCAACTCACGATATCTATCTAACCAGTAGCTATATTGAGGTGTTGTTCGCGTCAGAGTGATGCTTACGTAAATATTTAAAAAAATATGTATGTAATTTTTTCTTTATATGAAACGTGATTATTAAGAATAAAACTTAGTTGGTCAATAATCAAGGCAGACGATCCGAAAAGCAGGAACGAGCAGCGAGAAACAACTTATACAGGAGTTTCACTACAGTAACCTACCGAGACGTGGTGTTGTACAACCTCTATGAGCCCAGAACACAGATATTTTTTTTTTTTTTTTATTTTTATTTTCATGAATTATTTTGACGTTACGTGACGCAGTTGTTTGTCACTCAGGTCTAAATTCCGGGAGGTTCTGGGCTCGAATTCCGTTAAAAGCTGCGTGCGAACGTTCAATTCTGACACACAAAAACTACAAGGCAGATCGAATTAGTGCAATTTACATGTAGTCTTTAAAAGGGGTAAAATTGCAGTTCGCTTTCCACTTAGGTTCCTCTACAATA
>PNEQ01070883.1:0-27349 GCA_003012365.1 Medauroidea extradentata
TTCATCATGTTTCGGATGTGCTAGCAGTCACGTCCGCCGCCCTCGAAGGGTTAAGACGCAGTTGGGACAGGTATCTATGACGTAGGTTCGGCGGTTTTCCCACTATGAGCCACCCGGGCTTTGAATCATCGGCCAGCCCTCAAGGTGTTACGAAACAGCCGCCGACCACTGGCCTCCAGGAACATGGCACGCAACAGTACTCTATGCAGTTCTGCACTCGATGGTGCCGAAGTGGATACGTCTCGCCGCGGGCTCTACGACCGTGTTCTGCTCCGAGAGCCAAGGCAGGCCCAGGATGACGTCCTCCCTTAACTCCGGTGTAACCAAAGATGTGATTGTTTCAGTGTCCTTTATGCGAACAACAGCGGTGGCTCGGTCTACCGCATGGCACTTCGCACCTTCGGCAGCTAGCTGAACAGGCTGGTCTATTGCTGAGACTGTTTTAAGATTTACAAATTCTGGCCGAACGAAACTATGCGATGCCACGGTGTCTACTAATGTATAGCAGTGGAGGTTGTTTATGTTTACAAGATTTTTAATTGAAGGATGATGTTTCCTATGAATCTGCTGGAGGAGAGCATGTTATGGTGTCTGGATGTTTATGTTTGATTCGGGGTGCACAGTGACGTCAGGTCCCGCGACCCCTACTGTCCATTTCCCGACAGGTTCCTGCCAGTGTTGCCACAGTGTTGCCACCCTGCCTTTTTCTGCCAGACGCACTGGGCAATCTTTATCTTTATGCCAGTGTAACTGACTGCCAGGGCAAAATTGACAAGGGAACAGGAGTGGCCCACCCTAGATGGTGCTTGCCAAATTAAGGGGATTGCAAAAATTCAGATGAAAATTCGGGAAATAAACACTAACATAACATTAGTTTCTGAGAAAATAAGAGAATACATGATTCTTGGGGTACCGTGGCTAGCGTAACATCATAAAGTTATTTAACAGGCCATAAATAGGATTAATTTCAACACCCATTAACGACGCACTGTGTACCACTTAGGAAGGAACCCGACAAAACATCTAGCCTCAGTCGAACTTAATGATTTTGACCACACAGTGCCAGAACAATACCGCACCAAAGTTCAACAAGTTTTAAATGAACACCGCAAACTATTCGGAAATGCCGACCCCCTGTACACAGTAACAAAACACCAGATCACCACCACCCATAATGAACCGATATTCAAGTCACCTCATGATTACGGCCCACACCAGCTACGTATCATCAATGCTCAGATCGAGAAAATTATTGTCGATGGTGTATGAGCTGACAGAGAATCGTTACAAATCAGCAATCACACTACCACAAAAAAAAAAACTGCAACTGACATTTGTGTGGAATTTTGCCCACTGAACCTTGTTATGTTAAGCTTGTCGCCGCCATCTTTCAATACCAAGACAACCTTAAGCCTCTTAGGCAGCGCAAAATCCTCACCACATTTGACCTGCACAGTGGATATTGGTAGGTGCCAGTCAAATAGGCAGACAGATACAAGAATGCGCTTACTGTCCTTGACCTGCACCATTTTAAATTCTGTGCCATGCTCTTTGGCCTCAAGTTCGCCCCATTCACCTTTCAAAATATGATGGTCCATCTCGTGGATGGCCTATTAGGAGACTTCACGATGGCGTATCTGGACGAGGTCGTGATCTGTTCACAAACCTGGGAAGAGTACGTCCACCACCACACCATCGTATTTGAGCGGCTAGCAATCCAAAGTCTGACTGGTGCCTACTACAAGTGCAGCATTGGTAAAGGAAGTCTCAAGTACCTGGGGCAAACTTGATGCGTTTCCCTCTAACCATTATTGACATCACTTGCTCTCAGCCTGTGTCACCCAACACATCGCCCAGCCCAGACATCTTCTGTGGTCATGCACACAGCTGCCGAGGCCATAGGCACCATCCAGACAAGTGTAAATAGTATAAATAGCTCGTGTGTTTATTGTCCGCATGCCAGCTGTGAGTCTCTGGCGTGTATGCATTTTTCATCCTAAGAGTCATGTATGTTACAGTAACACTATAGCAATCACTTCCTAACTAAAGATGTTACTACGGCTAGCACGTGTGTCGACATGAAATTCGCCTTGTTTTATTATTTATACAGAGTGTTCGAAAAAAAAAGTGTGCCATGTGGCAGGAACAGGTCATACGCACCAAAAGAAAGAAACAATGTCTAATAAACCTAGCCCCTAAGTTGCACCATTTAAGAGGTATGTACACTATGTGAAAATTACAATAGGAGGGTCCATTGTGGTTTCCCTCGTAATGAAATACGTGCCATATGTTGGAAAGAGATAGTACACATCCAAACAAGACACGAATATTTGACAAACATGATCTGCAAAATGCACCCCTTAAGAAGTATGTACTCTTTGCAAAAATTACATGTCAAGATGTTTAAATAATGTACTTATTTTCAGTATAACCAAATAGCTCCATGAAATAAATCAGCTCCGAAACCATATCTATCCAAAGAGAAAACGAGTTCGATAAAAATCACGCATTGTCGCTGCTGTTAGGTATTTATTCTGTGGTCGTATGGAGTGATTGACGGTAGCAAGCAGACAGTCTAGTGGGCAGCTTAGTGTGTGTGTGTGTGTGTGTGTGTGTACTATTGTATGGTCAACATTGCAGTGATTTCAAGTCTGGTAAGTTGTATGATATTACTTTATGAATTTAGAAACCCAATGCTGGAGTGAATATTATGAACTGATCATGTGTTCCCTCTCCACCCTCAGAATATTGTACATAACGATGGAAGCATATTATTCAAAGCGGGAAATGGCGGATATGATTTTCTGCTACGGCGAAGCACATGGCAGTAATCGTCGAGTTCGTGTCATTTATACTGAACGATATCTTGCCCATAGGGTAACATCGAAAAACCTGTTTAGGAGACTGTTCCAACATCTGCCGGAAAGTTGGCGTCTAGAACCACAGACGGTTGATCGTGGCAGGACACGAACAATTCGCACGCCTGAAATGGAGGAGCGAATATTGCGACGGGGGTCCGAGAATCCTGGAACGAGTGTTAGACGAATAGTAGCGGCGGAGGACACATGTCACTCTCTCGTCTGGTCGGTCCTGCATGACCAGTTATGGTACCCATACCATCTACAACGTGTCCAAGGCCTACGACCAGGGGACCATCCTTCTAGAATGGGGTACAGCCGGTGGCTGGTACAAATGTGTGATGATGACCCACGTTTCATCGCAAAGATACCATTTACAGATGAAGCGGGATTTGCGAGAGATGGGGTGGTGAACTTCCACAACACACATGTTTGGGCCGATTACAATCCTCATGCAATATTTGTGGCATCAGCACCGATTCGCAGTAAATGTTTGGGTTAGTGTGTTTGGAGACAGCTTAATTGGACCTCACTTTCTACCGAATCGATTGCCTGTTACCAATTACCATAACTTTCTGGTCAACATACTACCTGTTTTGTTGGAGAACGTGCTATTACAGGAGATAATGCAGATGTGGTTTATGCATGATGGGGCACCAGCACACTTTCTGCGCAGAGTCCAACAACATTTAACAGACACGTTTGGGAGGCGATGGATTGGACGGGGCGGCCCAGTACAATGGTCTGCTTGGTCCCCTGACCTCAATCCGTTAGATTTTTGGTTATGGGGCCACATTTAGTCCTTGGTGTATGCCACCCCCGTGAATGATATGGCGACACTGCAGGAACGCATCGTCGATGCATGTCAGCATATCCGCGATGTACCGGGTGTATTTCACATAGTGCGAGATTCTATCATACGTAGGGCACAAGCATACATTACAGGGAATGGTGATCATATTGAGCACCTGCTGTAGCACGTGTTCAACAGTGCAACTGTCTACTACGAAGTGCATTTTACAAGAATATTGTTTAGTGTATTACAGTGCACAAAGTGAATCCATTTCCTAGGGAAATTACCATGTTTATGAGATTTTCGTATTTCATTACGAGGGAAACCACAACGGACACTCCTATTGCAGTTTTCACAAAGTGTACATACCTCTTAAAGGGTGCAACTTAGGGGCTAGGTTTATTAGACATTGTTTCTTTCATTTAGTGTGTATGACCTGTACCTACAATACGGCACGTATTTCATTACGAGGGAAACCACAATGGACCCTCCTATTGTAATTTTCACAAAGTGTACATACCTCTTAAAGGGTGCAACTTAAGGGCTATGTTTATTAGACATTGTTTCTTTCTTTTGGTGTGTATGACCTATTCCTGCAGTATAGCACACTTTTTTTTCGAACATCCTGTGTATTGACGGATGAAAAACGCATACCCACCAGGGACTCAGAGAGCTGGCACACAGACAGTATATATTTGTATTAGTATCATCATTCACTTATGCCTACTGTTTCGTATGTTATTAGTTGATTTAATTTAAAGTGGTATGTACTACCACAAAAAAACAAAACAGTCACCATGTTAGAATGTCAATTTGAAAATAGTTAAAAATTTTAAACTGAGTACGAAGGGTGGCTATCCATCATACAGAAACCTAGTTTAACTGATATCACTCCGTACACACCTTTCCATGCAAATTCAGAAACGAATTGTTAACTAAATATCCTACTTTATCAATCTTCTAACCTTAACTATTGTGGTTTATGTCTCTTCGGAGTGAGTGCATGGTCCCAAGTGCAACCATGCCTCCAGACATCCCTGCTTAGTGCACGAGGTCTGCTACCTCCTTTATCTTGCATGCGGCCTAAGGTGTATAAGGCTCTGCCTTGAGACACACTCAATCGCTCATCTTGTAATAATTAGCTGCTAATGCAAGCTGGAATACACACACTGAGGTGGGGTACATGCTGGCATAGCTGGATTTCTATTTTGAACCTCGTGAACAGGCCTATATTGCGACTACCGACAACAGCAATAAAATGCATCTAGGTAAGATTATATACAGTTAAAACACACAATATTTGCTTATACATCTGATGAATACATGCAACAAGCCAGAATCATACTGTTGGCTCATTGATATGAAATACTAATGATCGCGACATGCAGGATATCTTGTATCTGAGACATTTAAGCTACATTGCCTCTGAGCATGCAAGCAACATTGCTTGTGATATGTGCAGGTTATGTGGCCCATGAGACATGTAGGCTACATTACCCCTGAAATTTGTAGGCTACATTATCTCTGAGACATGCAGGCTACATTGCTTCTGAGATGTGCAGGCTATGTGGCCCCTGAGACATGTAGACTAAGTTGTGCCTCAGACGTGTAGGCTACATCGACTCTGAGGCATGCAGACTATATTATCTTGTGGTGTGCAGGCTAAATTGCCCCTCTTAAATATGTTGGCTGTGTTGCCCCTGAAGTGTGCAGGCTACGTTGACTCTGAGACATGCAAGCTACTTTGCTCTTGAGACATTCATGCTACATTGCCCCCTAAAACATACAGGCTATATTGCCTGTGAGACACGCAGGCCACATTTCTTTTGAGACGTGCAGGCTATGTGGTCCCTGAGACACGTAGGCTACGTTGTCTATGAGACATGCAAGGTATGATGCCTCTGTGACGTTACCCGCCTAGGACATTTCGACGTTGCATGCAAGTCTGTAGCATCTAACGAGAATATGATTAGCATGTTATAGTAACCTTACAGAATTTTTTCTGCCTTATACTCAGTATACGCATATTAAATTGCTGAGCTGTCTGGGGTGTGGCATTCACCCAGTCAACTTGCAAGCATTAGAAACAGTTGTTAATGCCCATTGCAATAAATGTTTAAAACTGGCTAGTTGAACTTCAGAAATTAAGAATTTGTCTAAACACAGTACACAATACTTCGACCGATAAAACAAAATGATGCAGGAACTGTCCAGGTATCCACGTTGCGCATTTCCAGCTACGAACGAATTATACGAAATTCAATTTGGAATTAAATTACTCTAATTTCCTTCTGAGTTTATCTAAGATATAAGAGCTATTGTGTGATTTAATGTTTTATTTTTGCTTTCGCTTAAAAATAAAGAACATTATTGTTTTAGTTATTACCACCAAACTGTGCAATGGCGACGTTTGTGGGATGGGAAGACACACACTTTGCACGACTCTTCAATCATTTATGTGTAAATTTATTCGGTAAACAAATTTTGCTTTATGCACATACACTTTCACAGTATATAAAGAAAAGTATACAGTTAAATGTTTAAAATATTCAAATTTTACACATTTATGAATCGCTGTGTTTTACAAATTCAAAAATAAATATGTACAAATTAAAAACACATAATATAAAAATAAAAAATTTCCTACTTACAATTTATTTAGTAACCATGTCGCCGTGCTCCTTTAACACCTTTGTGTTTATTTTGGTGGATGTTGGCGAAAGTTTCCGATGAACTTCCAGACTGTGCTGAGGAAAAAGAGCCAGAATTTGAGCTCCCAGAACTTGCACTGCTTGCTGCATCAGACCTTACTGAAGAGTTAAGTGTACCTACTGCAGGAAATAATGCGGTATCTGACGTAGAGCTGGAATACGAACTACTCTGCGACCCTGACGAGCTTACAGAGCCTACTCCAGAATGTGATGAATCTGATGAGCTGCTAGAATAGGAACTGCTGTGGGAGCCTGATGAGACTAGAGTACCTGTTCCAGATTGTGCAGAAGAACCGGAATAGCTGTTTGATAATGCGCCATTAACATATATCGGCTGAAATCCAGCACCTGAGGAGCTGAAAGAATTCGCTCCGGAGTGTGATGAGTCGCCTAATGAGCTGTCAGATAGTGCACCGCTTTGAGAACCAGTCTGAAATCCAGCACCTGCACCAGAATTTGATGAAGAACTCGTTGAGCTACCAGCAAATGCATCACTCTTAGAGCCGGATTGAGATCCAGCAGTTGATGACCTAACACCTGCCCCAGATTGTGAAGAAGAACCTGATGAACTTCCAGAAAACGAACCATTCTCAGAAATTGACTGTGATCCCGAATTTGTGGTGCTCCCAGCACTTGCTTCAGAGATGGTCAATTTACCTTGACCAGATAAAGCACCGAGTTCTGATAATCCTCCATAAGTTTTTTGAGATGCTAAAGAACTCCCATCATTACCACCATAAATAATAGCAGAATTTCCATCTGAAGACAGCGAATCACTGGCTGCATTATGAGCACCAAAAGTTTTAATGTGTTCTATGCCACCTGAAGTAGACTGTGCCTCTGGTATTTGGGCACCAGAGACTAAGAAAATCCCTTGATTTCCCTCTGGAATAATTGCTACATTATTAGTTGAACCAAGGAGGCCATGGCCAACAGAAATTACACTAGGCGCACCAACTATTTCTTGACGACCAATAGTGACTCCTGTACTCTGCTCATAATGCCCTCCTTGTCTTTGTTGATCACTGACTTCAAACACCTGGTACCGTTGATGAGAACCTGCTGCATTACCGAACTGTTGCTGCTGTTGTTCCTGTTGTCCAAATGCTCCACCGCTGCTTACTTCAGTGATGTATGGGAACTGCTGATTACTTTGATGCAGTCCATTAAGTTGAATGTCCCCTGCTCCAACAGGATATGTAGCTAAACTTCCTTGCTTAGATCCAGTTTGGTGAACAGATCCGATTATCAAGTAGCCTGTCGGCTGTCTTTGGTCTCCAACTGCACTGCTTGTGTCAGAAGAATCTGCCAGGAAACCAGTTGAGATATATCCATTTGGTTGAGTTCCTGAAAGATAGAATTATATTTTATTAAAACGGTCGCATTAAAAGAAAACGAGAAATGGTGGACTGAGTTTAAAAATAGAAACGAGCACGAAATACGAAACATGGAAATCTTAATGAGCACGATAAAAATAACTATTGTGAATAATTAAATTAATTCGTTACAAAGGAGAAAAGTTCCACCAGAAATGTAGTACAAACAAAATTTGTGTTCATTTGCCCTGTAGAAATTCAGCAGCAAAATTCAAACAGATAACAGAATAAATAGGTATCATAAGAGTAGAAACACTCCTCATTATTTTATGAGATTAATATATGTTTTGCTGTGAAGGAACTGGGAAGGCAATAAATATACATGACAGCACCAAAGTTGGGTAAAAAGGATATGAGAGAGACCATAGGGACATCGATGATGGAACTAGAAAAACTGCAAAGATAGGTGTAATGTTCAGGATAAAATTGTGTAGAGTGGTCATATGAGAATTCAAGAAGCAAATAAACAAAATTATGAAATTACATGTTTAATAATGGAGGAAAATCCGTATAGAAATACTTATCTGTACTGCTCCGGAGTTTAATATTGTTGCAATTATAATACTACTGAAAATTTTTAAAATTATTTCTTCGACAGAGATGTTTGGTAACTATCGGAAAGCATTTGAATTACCATTACAGAGGCAAATCACTTTTGAAAGAAATTTAATGCTGGGAGAATTTACAGCAAATATAATTTTTCACCAGTAAATTGGTTGAAGCTGACACGAAATGGCGAAGAGTAAACTACTATAAGCCCAGATTCCAGCAAGATAGACATCAGTTTTGTATTTAATTACTGTTATAAGAAATTCTATACACTACATTGTCGTTAAACGACATAACTGTATTAAGTTTAATCAATTTCCTCTCTTCAAGAATAATTAATTAATGTGAAAATTTTGTTAATTAAATCTTGAAGCGACCTTCAAGTTAAATTTTCTTCAACTCACTTGACTTCACAAACCATTAAAATAAATAAATATGCGATAAATTAACTCTCATTCCGCCAGAAAATATTCTAAAAATATAAGCCATTGGCCAATCAAACCTTTAAAAACAGCGACAGTTTAGGAATTTATGAGTTTATTTTAATGCAGATGTTAATGCAGCAAATAAAATGCTGAATACATACACAGACAGGCCTAAGAGAGCGAACATATATAAACACACTCTAAATAGAGAAACTGTATTGTTAAATTTACTGAGATCCAAGTATTTATGCACACAAAGACTAAACTGCGCTAAGTCACCCTGGCTAGATCTTACCGTAATAACTACTCGTGTATTTGACTTACCAAATGTGCTCCCAGATGTTGGGAAGATGAGAGGAGAAGAGTTTAAGGAAGATCCAGAATCCGTGGTTTGAAGTCCTTGAACGTTGTCTGGGTTTGTGGATAAAATTGAACCAGTTTGACTTTGTGATAGTCCCTGAGAACCAGAAAATGAGTTAACAGTCTGAGATCCTGTAGTACTACCAGTCTGTGAACCTGAATGTAGTTCCGACAGTGTTGGGGAATCCACACCAAGAGTATTTTGGAAAACAATTTGGCTTCCTGTGTTGGCTAACAAATCGGTTTGCGTCCCGACATGTAAATTAGAATCAACTATAGCTCCAGCATCAAGACTACTTTGCAACGAATTAGAAGAACTGCTTTGTGAACCAGCTTGGCTTCCCGAATTGGCCAGAGAGTCAGAAAGAGAACCACTTTGCGATGCAGCTTGGCTTCCTGAACTGGCAAGAGAACCAGATTGAGAACCACTTTCCGATGAAGCTTGGCTTCCTGAACTGGCTAAAAAGCCAGCACCAGAACCACTTTGTGAGCTAGCATAGCTTCCAGAATTGGTCAGAGAACCAGAGTGAGAACCACTTTCCGATGCAGCTTGGCTTCCTGAACTGGCTAGAAAGCCAGCACCAGAACCACTTTGTGAGCTAGCATGGCTTCCAGAATTGGTCAGAGAACCAGAGTGAGAACCACTTTGCGATGCAGCTTGGCTTCCTGAACTGGCAAGAGAACCAGATTGAGAACCACTTTCCAATGAAGCTTGGCTTCCTGAACTGGCTAGAAAGCCAGCACCAGAACCACTTTGTGAGCTAGCATGGCTTCCAGAATTGGTCAGAGAATCAGCAGAGTGAGAACCACTTTCCGATGCAGCTTGGCTTCCTGAACTGGCTAGAAAGCCAGCACCAGAACCACTTTGTGAGCTAGCACGGCTTCCAGAATTGGTCAGAGAACCAGAGTGAGAACCACTTTCCGATGAAGCTTGGCTTCCTGAACTGGCTAGAAAGCCAGCACCAGAACCACTTTGTGAGCTAGCATGGCTTCCAGAATTGGTCAGAGAATGAGCAGAGTGAGAACCACTTTCCGATGCAGCTTGGCTTCCTGAACTGGCTAGAAAGCTAGTACCAGAACCACTTTGTGAGCTAGCATGGCTTCCAGAATTGGTCTGAGAACCACTTTTCGATGCAGCTTGGTTTCCTGAACTGGCTAGAAAGCTGGCACCAGAACCACTTTGTGAGCTAGCATGGCTTCCAGGATTGAGAAGAGGTCCTGAACTATTGAACGAACCAGACTGATTGCTGGAACTTGAGAACGACGAAGAACTGCTCTGAGAACTTGACTGGCTGCCAGAAGAAGAAAAAGTACCGGAAGTTTTTTGCGAGATCGGCAGACTGCCTGTGCTGGAAAGAATGGTCGGTAAAGTTTTTTCGAATGAGAAAGACGATGAGTGGCTGGACGAAGAAGATTCCGACTTCGAATTCGCTGAGGAAAATGACGAAGAAGACGAAAACGACGACGAGGTGGATTCAGGCCCATGTTTATAATCTGCAAAGAAACAAAATAACCAAAATAATTTGGCTGTAAAAACAATTTTGAGTTCGCTTGGTGGTAATATAGGGCTATGGCTTTGTAAAACATATGTTCAGTACAATTGCATTGTTGAGACATGCATAGCGATCGCTGTAACATAGTTATTCGGTGAGTGCAATTATTTTTATTTGTCATGATTACAGGTAGATAACACACATAACATAACCTCACACTTTGCAAAGTTGTAATAACCAATTAGAGGATATTCCACTACTTAACACAGAGCAACAGGGTTGATCTGTTTATTCATATATATTTTAACCCTTCTTCTTTTCCACAATTAATATTCAAGAAAATTTTTTATTAATTATGCACTTAAATTATTCACCATGTTACAGTCTACGTCTTAACATTGCTAAATGTTAAAAAAAAAATATAAAAAAACAATACATCACTTTTTTTTGTTTGCAAACAGTGCTAACTTATTAACGTACAGAAATGTGATAACATCTAGGAGTCACTTTCACACAGAAACATTTTTAAGGTAACGAAAAAGTATTCGAAAACGGAGACTTTTTCATATTTTTATGTATAGTTGTCTTAATTTTTTAGGAAATTAACTTAAAATGTTTTAAAACAATAATTACTATCGTGCACCTTGATATTTCTGTAAACAAATTAGACTCTTTCAGTCTATTTTAAACATTTATAATTTTTGTGCTTTTGCAATAAATAGCTGGGAAATTAATTGCCATGCAAACTTTCGGCTTAGCCTTAATAAGAAGGTAGCAAATCTTGAAAAAAGCAAACAGTATTCTACATACCTATGAGAACAAATTAAAATGAACGTTTATAGACAAACTATTTTACGTTCAACAAACTCATCTTAAGCTGCTTGTCACATCATACAAGTTTTTTTATGGTTGCCAAAAAAAATATTAGTGACAATATAAACAATCATTGCGGTAAAACTTGCGATTGCGAAAAAAAAACAAAGTATGTAAACATTCAGACTCATTTCAGAAACAGTGGTTGGTGCAGATGATACACTGTAAAAATATCTTTAATTTACCACGCCTATGCATAGGAGTATTTAGAAAATAATTTCTCCGGACAATGATGACGTTCTTACATATTTTTTTAGAAACGGTCGAATGTACAGTGTAAGCATGCTAAACAGTTGCTAATGTAAGTATGGTAACTGCCCAATGCTGTATATGTATAAAAAAACTTCCTTTACGGTTTAGGAAGGGTTTTATTTTTCAGTATAGAGTGCTCACTTCCCAAAAATAGGTTACGGACTCGATATTCGGCAGAGTCGACCCCAGATGATCTTACACGCGAGGAACATGTGGAACGACGGCGTCAGTCACATTTCCCAAATCCCATAAATTGGTAGCGACCCCGCCGAGAATAGATTACGGAACCTCGTGGAGTGAAGCGAGAGGTTTTTTTTTTACCATATCCCTTTAATGGTGGACAATACGTACTAAATCTCATCTAGGACCCTCATTTAGTTCCGTGTACAGGATGTTGCAAAATTGCCTGTCAGTATTTTAGGTGAATGATCTTCACATACATTGGAATGAAAAATGTTTTGTGAACATAGGCTCGAAAACGCACAGTTACTATACCACAGGTCTCGTGACTTCAGGCCTCCCACTAAGGCGATCCGGGTTCGATTCCCGGCAGGGTCGGTCCCCGGATTTTCGCGTGTGGGATCCGTGCCGGATGATGCCGCTAGTCGGCGGGTTTTCTCGGGGATCTCCCGTTTCCCTCTGCCCCTTCATTCCGGCGCCTCTCTGTAATCACCTCACCAGCGCTTAATAGGAGTCCTTCGCGGTGTCAAATTTCCACCTTGGACACTTGGGAACAGCTTAGCGATAAGAGCCAGTGTCCCACGCTTGACGAGAAGCATATCGCCTCTATTCGCAGCGCGCCAAATTGACGTGCAAGGTTTCCGTTGTAGTCTTTTTACTATGGGACTTTAAGCGGTGACCACAATATTTTATTTTTGAATAGTACGAAGCAAAGACCAACGCATGCCTCTCGTTTTTCACTTTACAAATTCAGGTCATATTTTCGGAGTTACAACAGTCTAAAAAAACCCGTTTTTAGCCATTTTGAGAGGCCCGGATATCATGTTTCTAACAAGCGTGCTGCATTTTTGAAATAATAGAAGCATGGTTTTCAAGTGTGTGTTCTTTTCGTAGGTAAACATAATATGAATAACTTTAGCGGTTTCGCGTAGAAAAGTATTCGCGTGACACGCTGCAACGCCGAGGACTCTTCTAAGACCTCGAAAAATATATCTCACTCACTCGTGACTTTCATTGCATGGCGCGCGGACAGGATCACGTTACTGTGGAATAATACGTCGGCCAATGCCTGCTGTCCAATTAAATACGACTCCTCTGGCCAGGGGCGTCATTTCAGGTTATTCTAGGGGGGGGGGGGCAAGATTTTGTTTTCCGGCGACAGTGACCTTGTTGCATCTTTTTTGTTAATTAAGCATGTATGAGTTAGATACTGTAATAATGAAACTTCAGTTTTATGTGCTTAAGTTAGCATTATTTAAATTTAAAAATACAAAAAAATATATTTATACACATAAAATTCTAAATTCAGGGGGGCATTTGCACCTCCCCCCCCCCTGTGGCCCCAAATGACGCCCCTGCCTCTGGTATGTGCTTGTCTGTAACAGCTGCGATGGCATTCCACAGCATCGTGACCCTGCGCTATGAACCGTACGTCATGTCACGTAATCGTAAACTGTGGTTCAGCGACGTTTTGTTTTCAGACTTACGTTCATATAATGTTTTTTTGTTCCTCTGGATGTGAGCATTGTTTCCCTTAAATATTGACATCCTGTATTTTCCAACGAGTCTGAGCAACAATTTTGTGAAAATCCATTATTATTTATGTCGGACATACTCTAAATCTGAATTAGTGAATATTATCTTATTCACGCCGATGGATGGAGCAGTTTCAACAAACTGAATGAATGAGAAACCATTGTGAAATCGGTGACTATTCACTGATTCTGATAAATAGTACCAACATTCCACAAGTTAATTAGTGAATGTCCACCTATTATTCAGTAATTTTTCACTGATTCAATAAGTGAAAACTGTTCTTTGAAAACAACTGAAAAACCGGTGCATATTCACTGATTCACTTGTGGGATGTTGGCACTCTTGAAGAAAATCAGTGAATATTCACAAATTAAACAGTGACTATTTTTACTGATTCAAATTGTTGAAACTGTTCTATCTATCAGCGTGAATCAGTGAATATTCACTAATTCAGATTTAGAGTGGAGGACAGTCTAAATTCGTGATTATAACACGCGCGATGTTTATACGTTAGTAGACAATCGATCTGAATTATATTTACTTTTCGTGAATTGGTGTATTGTTAACATAGTGAGAAAACAAATGCGACTCGGTAACCCACAACTGCGAGGTTCAAATGCACTGAAGGAGGGTCCCTTAACGTGGCCGCTATCAAGACTGCCGAGTGATGTACGGAACCTCGGTAGACAGAAGTTGATCTGAAAACTACGCACGCAACATGCGTGAGTGATCTATTCCAGGGAAAGTATTCAAAGAACATTGCCCGTATGCAGACCCCTTTTAGATCCTCCGATGTTCTTTGAAGTTGATTAGTCGCTGTTGAAAAGGACGAGAATGGGTGTTTTTTTTTTTTTGCGGTAACTTTTTTGAAATGTAATGTTGATCTGAAGAAGGGGTTCTGGATCCCTGGAGGATGGACATCTACCCGATTAAAACTCAGATGCATGGTATTTCGCAGGTACTCAGGGGATCGGTGTGAAGCCCCAGCCGATCACGGGTTTGACTCTGAGCGGTGGTGGTTCTGAACTCCTGCTTAGAAAGAGACTTTCAGGGCGAGTCCTTGGCTCGCTGATCTGGTTCGCCTAGCAATAGGACTCGTTCACGAAGCGAATTCGTAGAGTTTGGACAGCCTCGCCTTCAGCAAGGTGGTCCCCGCAGTAAACTGTGGGTGTTTCCGTTGCTATAGGTGAGTGGGTTTTTACTATCTGCCACCATGCACGATTGGAAGGAGCGTCATCTTCTGTCAAGTGGTATTCGACTACCCTGTCAGCATTATGTTCTTGCTGCACTCCTACGGCAAGCCATGGCAGTATGGGACTGACTGGAGAGTAATGACGTCCCTTCCAGCAGGAAGCACAGCAAGGTGACTTCTGGTAAGTCTTCGGGATCAAGTAAAGGAAGGCGGCACCACCATACACCGGCGGCAACGATGCCGGACATGTGTTTGAATTCTAGCCCCAAACGAAAACGCGATTTTTGAGGTCCCTATCGATGCATCACCACTCTTTCATTTAGTAAGCTAAAACATTAACAAAATATTATATTAAATTTCCAAAATGTCAATTACTAGCTGTCAAAAAATATGTCTCTTTCTATGTGTAGATTACTCCAGGCCTCAAACGCGTATTTACGTCCACCAAAGCAACTAACTTGCTGCCACTGATTCTCGTAGGTCCAAGAGTCCTATTAAGTTGTTGGAGTGGACAAAAGGTTCTATATACCTACCTACTCGTTGTATTTA
The DNA here is from genome assembly GCA_003012365.1 of Medauroidea extradentata. Lineage (NCBI taxonomy): Eukaryota > Metazoa > Arthropoda > Insecta > Phasmatodea > Phasmatidae > Medauroidea > Medauroidea extradentata. The sequence continues at coordinate 15,148 of PNEQ01070883.1, forward strand.
GGCCTACTTACCGGCGGATATTGGCAGGTGGAAGAACTCTGCGAAGTGGGTTGTCCCTCCAGGACCTCTAGGAGATTTTATGCCGCCATCTGTAACACCATGCACGAACTTGATGGTATATATGCACACTAAATATCTGAACGTACGTGTTATACACGGTGTTGGTATAAACCATTCGTCAAGAAAAACAATCACGTTCTGTATTATTTCTGAAGGTGCAGGAATACTAGCACAGGAATCGATATCAATGGTTGAACTGGAAGTTCCTCGTTTCACCTAAACGCGTTTGCCCTAGTGTCGATTGCCCTAAATGCGTTTGCCCTAAAGTAGTTTGCACTAAATGCGTTTGCCCTAGTGTCGATTGCCCTAAATGCGTTTGCCCTAGTGTCGATTGCCCTAAATGCGTTTGACCTAAAGTAGTTTGCACTAAAGGTGTTAACCCCATGAGACTTTATGTATCCTCTTAAGTGTTAACTCCTTCGTTTGTCTTAAAAGTATTTTCTTTTTCGGTGTTTGTCCTAAAGGAGTTTAACCTAAACGTTGGTCTTCTCCAATAGTCACTTAAATGCACGTCTAAGCGTTTGGTCTGACGTCGTTTACCCTGAAAGCGTTTGCCCTAAAGGCATTTGTGCTAAAAATGTTCAACATAGTTTGGCGGCAAGACATTTCTCACTTTCTCGTGTTTAGTTCTTTGATGTAACTGTGAGTTTTCTGTGACTCAACGGTCGCTAACAATGTCGTTTATCCTACAAAACACTCACATTGCATAGATCATTCAAAGCTCACATAAATGCACACACTGAGTGGCTCATTCATGTAGGTTGGTATGAGAGAATGTAAATGCCACACTCGAATGGGCCACGCCCCTTACATCTGGTGTAATTAATTCCAACTGCAATAAGAACTGCAAGTGATGCCAGCTTTTCTTTCCCTGCGCCTACGCTGTACCTCTTGTTACAAAATGATTTATTTTGTAAGTCGTTATTATATTGGGGGTTCATAAGTTATTATATTGGTTTGGGGGGTTTCACTCAGATGGTAGCTACACTGTGGGTTTATTTAGATATTATTTAGGGCTAAATGACTTTAAGACAACTATGGTATGCTGCCAGAATCGGAGTAGTGTGATTAAAGGTGTTGGTAACCATACCCCAGGAGGTCGGTTAAATGTCACTAGCTGTCACATCCAGCAACTTCTCGTTTGTTGCGCGATAAAACTGTGGTACCATATGATTGGGTGTGCGTTTAGTAGGTATTTTATTATTGGCTCAGCGACTCCAAGAAGTGTCAAATACAGGCTAGAACCAATTACAATAGTGATACAAATGTACAGTTCGAGTCTTAGTTTGTGCCGAAACGAAAGCGTGAATTTCTCGAGGTCTCTGTTACTACTACGAAAATATTATGTTTATGTTATTATTTTAGTAAATTAAAACTGATATACTTACTGAAATGTTATTAAATATCCATACAGAGTACTTAATTACGTTGTGTGTGTGATAATACAAAGTGTGAAGCAAAATTTTGTCGGCATATTTTGTCACATATAACTGCCGTAAAATGGTGCATTTCTTAAGTTCATTCAGATGGCAAATAAATAAATATATAAACATACACATACATATACCGTGAAATATGACCTAATGATCTACGTTGAAGCCTAACCGCTCTTGTAAGAAGCAAATAAAAATGAAAGACATTGTTAGGCACGTCATTGGACAGACATGCAATTGTTTCGAGGAATCACATAAAACAGCGAGTGCTTTCACTTGTTGAAGATACGTTCTGTCCTTCTCTAGTCGTGGTCGGAGGCGTAGCAGGAACTGATCTTACATGACATACATACAAGTACACAGGCGTCGCTGATCGTCTGACATTCACAGAAACAAGAGGGCGCCGAGTAGGCGTGGTCAAGGTCGCCTCTCGCGGCTGGGAGGGCGTGGTCACGACAGCTTCTCCCCCCCTCCCTATGTTCCCGAGATCAAGATGCGTGTAAGGAACACGGTAGGCGCATGTCGAGTGAGAGTAACATTTCTAGGGTGTGGTACATAATTCAACGCTTAAAGCATTAATCTATAACTGTACGTTTCTTGAAGCCAATTTGCGAAAATTAAACAATAGCAATCTAAGACAATAGTTATAGCCAACGTTTTAAACAAAATTGTTTCCAGTGTTACGAACTTCTGAGGCACAATCTCTGACGCCGGAACCTCGTGTATTTAACTGCGGCGCAAGAGATCACGTGTAACGAACGAGTAATTCTGGATAAATATTTACTTATAAAGTTAGCAAATACCATTATCTAGTATTTTCTTTGAGTATTTTATCCATATTGGCTTCGAAAAAAGCGTAGAAATCAATTGATGTTTAAAGCGTTTATTTATCTACCACGCACTCTTAAGTTGACGAGACTATTTAGTTCGCATTATTTTTGTATATGTACGAAAAGAACACACACTTCAAGCTATGTCGCTATATTTTAAAGAACTCGGTACGTTCATCAGAAACAACATTTCCGGGACCCTCAAAATGGCCAAAAATGCTTATCTCAGATTGCCGGGGCCGTGGTAGTCGAGAGGTCAGACCTCTCGCCTCCCACCACGGCGATCCGGGTTCGATTCCCGACGGGGTCGGTCCCCGGATTTTCGCATGTGGGAATCGTGCCGGACGATGCCGTTGGTCGGCGGGTTTTCTCGGGGATCTCCCGTTTCCCCCGCGTTGTCGTTCCGGCGCTGCTCCATACTCACCTCATATCACTCCTCACCAGTGCTGAAGACCTCGCTGCTAAGCGCTGACCAAAATCTCTCACTCACTCAGACTGCCTTATCTGGAAAAACACCTACCTGATTCGAAAAATACAATAAACACAAGCGTTAGACTTTGAGCTATGCTACGACTTTGTCACCACTTAAGGTTGTTCAAGTGGGGAAAAAACATAATTTTATATTTGTATGAACTAGTGTTAGTTTTGTACACATTACTTGAGAGTACACATACTTCTAACGGAAAAAAATTAGCTCATCTAGTCTTCCCGTAGTGGCACTTCAAAGTCAAAATTTGCGTATTTTTACTTCATACAAAACTTGAAAACCAGTTAACATAATGAAATGAAAAAAATCATATCAAAACTACGTGTTACTGTCTATGGCATGTAGCATTTAAAACCCGTTACAAAAATGTTTATGTTAAATAAAAAATTTCAAAATTTTAAAATTTTTTTGGTACTTTTAGAAATTTATTTTAAACACAAAAATTTTTTATAATGTGTTTGTATATGCTTCAAGCCGTAGAAGGTGACGTGTAGTTTTGATGAGACTTTTTCCATTTTATTATATTTACTGGTTTTCAAGTTTTGTATGAAGTAAAAATATGCAAATTTTGACTTTGAAGTGACATTACGGGAAAATTGGCTGAGCTAATTTTTTTTTTCGTTAGATGTTAATGTACTCTTAAGTAATGTCTACAAAACTAACACTATTTTATACAAATATAAAATTATGAATTTTTCCCCACCTGAACGCCCTTAAAGTCTCATAGGAGAAAGCATAATAGTGAAGCACTGCACGCCAGCTAAGTGGCTTGCGCGGGGAAGCGATAATGCATTACATACGCCGGTCAGCGGCACCCTTACCACTCCATCAATTTTCTGCCTCACACACAGAAACGCAGATTACCTAGGGAGGGCCCTTAAGGGGATATCTTATTCATTTTCAGATAATTGGAAATTTTTTACATTAAAATTCGTTATTTCTTGTAGATACAATCAATATGCAATTCGATATTTATACAAGTTTGATGTAGTCCATGACATTCCTCTTCAGTGTCAATAATATAATTTCGTTAAGTCAGCTGGTTTTCCTTTCTTGCATAAAACCGTTTTAGACACATTTACACTTTCAACATGCCATTTTACAATAACTACGAAAGGTATGACATTTCCGTTACATTAAAAAAATTACACTATGCTTTTATACAAGTGAGTGGGGACATGATGAGAGCATGGAGCAGCACAGGAATCAATGGACGGGGAAAAGGGAGATCCGCCGACCAATGGTATCATTCGGCGCCATTCCCACACGCGAATAACCAGGGACCGACTCCGCCGGGAATCGAACCCGGATCGCCGTGGTGGGAGGTCTGACCCTTCGACTACCGCGAACCCTTAAGTTTACAGAACAACCCATATTTCTTACAAGCGGGAAAATTACTACAATTAAATTTTTCTATGAACCTCCCAGCAAAGATCGTGTAGCATTGTGGGCCTCACCGAGATGGAGTCAGTGGTGACAGGTCTGACAGGTACAGTTCTATCAATTATACAGGATGTTGCAAAACTCCATGTCAATATTCTAGGGAAACAATCCTCAAGTGTAGAGGAACAAAATGTGTTATATGAACATAGGTCCAAAAACGCACCGTATCTGCGCTACAGTTGGCAATACATGACGTATGGTTGATAGCGCGCGGGTAGGATCATGTTGCTGTGGGGCGTCATTACAGCAGTACATAACATGTTACTATGCCACACACTACACCACTAACACACAGACAGTAGGAACAACTGTGACACAGCAACATGATCCTACCAGTGGGCTATCAACCATACGTCATGTATGCCAACTGTAGCGCAGATACGGTGCGTTTTTGGACATGTGTTCATGTAACACTTTTTGTTCCTCTAAACGTGAGGATTGACTCCCTATAATGACATGGAATTTTGCAACAACCTGTATTTAATTTGTATACCGTTATCCTTGACAGGCCCCTTTAGGCATTGGATTCTGGCCTGCAGGTCATCAAACCTGCGAATATTTCCTGTCTATTCCGAATATTGAAGAGTTTAAAGCTTTTAAACAAGGACATTTCTGTATTTTTAACCCAATGCTTTGGAAAAATTCGAGACAGCGCGGAAGTAGTCGTACAGTACACATATGTCTACTGTACGGGCTTATTGAAAAATAATGGATAGTTGACCAAACGTGTATATATATATATACACGTTGATTTTGTCTCACTTTCATAACAAAATTTGTGATACATTGGACGCACAAACAATGAAGGCTATTACTACGAACATACTAAGGTATGATTATGAATAAATTAGCAAGCATTACTGTCAAAACATTGTAGCGATTATTCGACATAGATATTAGGTTTTATGCAGTGACGACTTGTAGGTTGTTGCCAGGGAGCGCACAAGTTGCAAAGAACTGTATAGCCTTGTGCGCTAGTTGACGCTACAGCCACCGGCAGGCTGGTAAGGCCGGGATTACGATGCCTTAACGTTCACTTTACTTCAACTTTCACGTAAGCGGGAATCACCTTGACAAGCGCATTTGAACGGGCCCTATCACGATCGCGCCACTTTGTACTTACGTTCACTTTCACGTAATGAAGAGCTTGTCGAGGTCAAGCTTTTAAGTTAAAGTGATAGGCCTACGTGAAGTTATGCCGCGTGATCTCCTGGGCCAATCACATTTCGAAGGAGTTAATGTCTTCTATTGTGTCATGTTATCTTTGACTATAAATTTCAAGGCTCTTGGCTCTCTCACGACGTTTTTCATTGCCTGCTTTCGGCTTACGTGAAGGATCGTAATTTTACCCCTCAATTGATTGCGTATTACGTAAACGTGAACGTGATAAAGTGGTAAGTGATACGTGAACGCGCAGGCATCGTAAACCCGGCCTAAGTAGGAGCCGCTTATTACTGACTGTTCACAACACAATAAGTAGCCAGTACATATTTCATGGTCATTGGTATATGGCGGCGCGTTCACACGAGGCTACAGGTCTCCGCAACTTGTGCTATCCCAACAACCCTCGAGCCACCATTGGTTTTTAAAGGTATAATGGAATTAACAATAAAACTGCCAGACATTTCCTTCCAAAGCTCGTGTTATAGTTTCTAGTTCGACCGCTTGGCTCAACGGTTATAGCTCCCGGCTGGCGGGTCTAGGGTCCCGGGTTCGATTCCCAGACGGGTGAGGTAAAATGTAATGCCTATCTCTGTGGATTCAGGACCGCGGGCTCTCTTACCTAATAAATAGCCGCAGGCGTCCTACCTCAGGCCGACAACATAACAAATAAATAAATGTTAACGACGTAGCAAACAGAAAGTTGCTAACGACTTCCGAGTGCTTCGTCACTGACAGGTGTATCTATACATCATTGGACACTAGTTCCATGAAGGCGACAATGTTCACACGTGACCACGAAAGTGCATACAATAGGCACAAAGAATAGACCAACCAGGGCTTTGGAAAGTGTTCGGCGAACCGCAAACCATTGGCTTCCGGGACACCCAGGAGCTGCCCACACACTCAATCACCCACACACACACACACACACACTCATGTGGTTGGACGGGGTACAGAAATAAACACGGGCAGCGAAAGTAGAAAGCTGAGATTACAGAACACGCACGACCTTCAGAATGAGGTGTAGAGATAAGTCCTCGCCTGATTCTGTCTAGCGTTAGTGCGACTTTGATACGAATTACAAGAACAAGAACTAGAGGCAAGAGTATTTCGCGTATTAATCTGGCAACAGCCTAGACTTCTCAGTTCTATACGTGTACCGGCTGAAGCCGATATATACATTGGTTTCTATCAGTTCAAACGTGTAGCACATGATCTCCCCACGACTTGTTCCCTTATTTATAACTGGCTTGCAGTCGTCAAATGTGTGTTAAAACCGCTCTCGTCTAATAACAGAAGGAAGAGTGACGTATACACTATTGACGTTCAACCTGACGTAGAATCAATACGCGAAATAACTGTGCCTCTACCGATAACTCCTTTACGTGCGAAGTAATAAATTGTCAAACAGTGATTTATTTAATTATTTATAATTTTTTTTTGTGAATAAGTGAATGAAGATATTTTGGTCAACACTTAACATCTAGGTCTTTAGCCCTTGAAGGGTGACATGAGTATGGGGCATCACCGGAATGAGAAGAGCAGGATAAATCGGAGATCCACGAGGAAACCCGCCAACCAGCGGCATTGTCCGGCACGATTACACATGCGAAAATCCGAAGACCGACCCCAGTGGGAATTGAACCCAGATCGTCTTGGTGGGAGGCCAGTGCTCTAGCCACTGAGCAAATAACAGCCCTTTTTATTTTTCATTATTTCAACCTACAGTGTAGGGCTGGTGATCATATAATTTTACTTGCTTGGAGCGACTACTGAGCGCAATGGCAGGGAAACAGAAGAACCTCGAGAAAACACGCCGGTGAATGGCAACATCCACCATGTTCTACGTATGCGAAATCCAAGGCGGCTCCTACCGGGAGTCGAGCCTGGATCGCATACTGGGAGGCTAGTTGTTTAACCACTACACAGTGGCAATGCGTGGTCGGGTTTCAAGGGGAGCCATATTAGGACCCGACTGTACGCCAACAGCACGTGGCATTAGTATGTCTGTAGAACTCAACTAATAAGAGTATTTGCTATTACATAGACCCTGTATCTGGAGAGTTCGTTTCTTGTCTCGTGCACGCTATACCGACAGAACATTTACCTGCCCCTACCAGTTGAATTGTTCCAAAGAAAACATAAAGATTTGTTTGGTCGTAGATAAAGCCATGAATTTGTCACGAAAATATAATTGTGATATTTCGTTTCAATGTCTTACGTGCACATCGGCAGCGTCACGGAAAAAAATTATATTGTGGCGACTATAAAATATTTTACCGGTATTCACCCTGCAAAAAATTATTTTGTTGTCTCTACAAAAAAAAAAACATTTTGTTGTCACAACTAAAATTACTGGGGTCAAAAAAAATAGTTTTGTGTTTACTACAAAATAATTTTGCGGGGAAGACGGCGTACAAAATGTTTCTTTCAGTGAATTTGCTCCCGACACGTCTCTCATTTGATTGCTCCAATCAGAATACGATTATTGAGATTCCGTACGTCTGTGACTTGCGACCAGAACCCCGAGACAAGTGAGAGTTGGCCCTATATCAGAGTTGATGAATTGGCAGTTATAGAATATTGTAGTTTTAAATCCTAACAGTTGAATTTACGCAACAAGTGTAAGTAAAAAGGTAATATTAGCTTACAGAAAAGTAACCATTACACTTTTATTTCCTTTTTTTTTTCTTTTTCGATGGGTGTTTCAACCCCACTGAGGACTTGAATCCCTCATACATTTTCGGGACGTGAAATAATCGATAATAACTGAAGGGCTTTGAAGCGAAGGGGTACAAGTGACGTTCATAACATCCTCGCTTCTCACACTAACAGAATGTTTTATGACAGTTGTTGTTGTAAAACAACACCAAACTACGGCCCACGAGACTGTGTCACACATCCCTCTCGGCCACAAAATTATTAACTTTACATTTTAACTACCAAAATATGTACTAAACTCATGTTTCATGAAAATGCACTTATGCCCCTTGGCTTCTAAACCACTCAATTAAGATAATCTCCAGCTATCTATCCACAACGACGTAGTTCATGCAGAACGACGTAGACAGAAATCTCGTCTTTACGGTAAAAGAACTCGTGGCAGGTGACTTCAGTATGTGGAAGGAACTACGGCTAACAATTTGTCCTCCACAATGTCAAGATCTTCCCTGCATATCTAAGAAACCACCTGGGCTTGATATACCTCGAGCTACATGGACGACAACCGTAGGATTCGCACAAGGTTTGGCAGATGTACTGAAACTGCCATAAGTGGGGAAAGATTCCATCGCCAAGACGTGATGAGGGACTGAAAGGCACATAGTAAACAAGTGCTCCAAGCTAGCTTGTATAGGAACATACACAGATTAACTTCACGTAACGAATAATGCAAGAGCAAGTACACAAGATCTAGATGAGGGGGTTTAAATCTTGTAGACCCGTAGCCTACGACAAACTGTATTATTGTGGACATACGCCATTGCAATATTACGTCGTCCCAGAAATCTTAGAAAGAGATTAAGAAAAACAAACAACGAAATACGAAAAAAGAGAAAATAAGCCGAGTTGGCTCTAAACACGTCCAGGGGCGTCATTAGGGCCACGGAGGGGGGGGGGGGGAGCAGACGCCCCCTCTGGATTTAGAATTTTAAGTGTATAAATATATTTTTTGTATTTTTAAATTTAAATAATGCTAACTTAAGCACATAAAACTGAAGTTTTATTATTAAAGATTCTAATTTGTACATGCTTGATTAATAAAAAAAATGCAACAAGGTCACTGTCGCCGGAAAACAAAATCTGGTTTCCCCCCCCCCCCTTAGAAAAACCTGAAATAACGCCCCTGATTACACATCCATAAACAAAAACAACAGAACATAAAAGATTCGAAATGAATTAGTCAACAACAAGTAAAGGAAATAAATAATGATAAACTACCAAAAATAAAAGTTGAAATACAAAACTAACTAACATGTAAAACTCAGGACATTACAATTAAAACAGCACAGACAATACTGGAACGAATACAATAATGGACACAAGACAGGATAACAACGTCGTCACAGACAACACAACGATGAAGAGACAAAAGAACACAGTAGATTTCCAAAGGACGACTTTTCACGACGTTTCATTCTGTCCCATTGCATGAAACACTCAAAGACATTAGACCCGTATGTCTTGTGATAGGCCTAGGACGTGTTCGCCATGTGATAAATAATTAAACAAATCTCGGGGTGTTTGCAACTACCAGAACTTTTCTATTAACGTGCTTAATATCTTGGCTAGTTAAAACCGGGCCGTTAATCAGGCGAGGATAAAGTGACTTACTGTAAAATATTAGTAAACTCAATGATTTGACTATACACGCTAACGAAGCCCGATGAATTAACCTGTAAGTAAACAATCAATTTAAATTATAATTTACAAAAACCTACTTTTAGGTCCTGGTAAATGCACGTGGTTTTGTCAAACAGAAATACTATATTTCTGGCAAATTGGTATTTTTGTGAAAAGTACACCTTCGTCTTGACCCGACATTAGGGACTCACAATCGTAATTTAGCTTCGGGAAAATTTTCAAACTATAATAATACAGCAACAATAACTAATTTTATCACTCGATACATCTGGGTCCACACTCTCCCCTACATCATCTCTTGCACTTCTCAAGTGACACGCGAAATTCGCGCGAGATCCTCATCTCGAATTAATCTCGTACAAGAATTTCTCGTCATAGGCGGATCCACATTTTTTACAAGGCGCTGCCAATTACATGGATTTGAGGATTGTGTTGGTTGTTATACTTGCCACGTGATCAATTGTGTGTATGTATATTATATATAGACCATACAGATAGTGCAGCTACATCATAATAGATATGTGTGAAGAGGGAAGTGATATGAAGAGATTTTGGTCAGCGCTTAACATCGAGGTGCTCAACGCTGGTGAGGGGTGACATGATGTGAGTATGGAGCAGCGCCGGAATGAAAGGGCGGGGGAAACGGGAGATCCCCGAGAAAACCTGCCGACCAGCGGCGTCGTCCGGAATGATTCTCACATGCGAAACTCCGGGGACTGAATCTACCGGGAATCAAACCCGGATCGGCTTGGTGGGATGAGAGTGGTATGACCAAGTTATACGCATTAAAAAACCGAAAATGAAAGTTATAGTAAAAATGACATAAATCCAAGATGTCGGCAGACGTACCTGGCAAGGTGGCAGGCCTGGCCCGCACGCCTACAGACGCCACCAACAGCAGACACCACGCTACCAACATGTCCAATCCAAGTGCAGCCAACTACTGACAACACGGGTCCACGGGTGGTTTTATAGCGGCACTGTGTGGGCGAGAAGCCACCTCTGCCCCACCACCCATTGATGTGACGTTGCCTGTGTGGGCATTTCCCTGCTGCAGACCTTCCCTTCTCCGTCAGGCAGTGGACTCGCAGGGTCGCGACAACCACACTCATCACCCGGTTCAATATCACCGGTTATATTTCATCCCTACGTCTGTCAACACTTACATTCATGGAAATACCCACACAAAACAGCACCTACTATTATCTAAGAGGGCGGTTCATCTAAACTTTAAATTGTTTTTACTAGCGTTCATACTCAAAAGAGATATGGCTTGTTTAACTGGATTTAGTTTCTTGGACATACGTTGTGACAACTTTTTACATCAATGTAGGTTTTTTTTAGCTTTCGTAGTTATTGTATAAACGGCATGGCAAATTACAAATTTGCATAAAATGGTTTTATGCGTCAAAACTGACTTACCGAAATGAAGCAAATCATATTGAAGAACAGTGTCAAGGGCTACGTCAAGATACGTATAAAAAGTATTCGATTTTTTTTTTGTTAAATCAGAAAATTGGCAAATATTAATTTCTAAATCGTAAATTTTTGATAACATAAGAACTTGATGCGCAGTTTTTATACATTTATCTTGACCTAGCCCAAGCCACAGTTCGTCCGTGTGAGTTATTATATTTCGGTCAGTTGGTTTCCTTAAAGGAAAAAAATGTATGTTTTGTGCAAATGTTGACTTTTACGTGCCAATAACCAAAACCTATGAAAGCCAAAAATTGTTCATTAGCTACAGTAAAATTTTTTGTAATGAATACCTACTAAACAGTGTACAATTATAAAAATAATAAAAACATTAAAATTTTCGGTGAAAAGCCTCCATAGGTTCCTGTTTACGTAGTTTTTGCGAATATTATTTTACAAATCCTTACAGAGGGAGCAGATACTGTAAACAGCGCCATAGATTTGTTGAAATTTTTTTTAATATGTAGCCTTGCATTTTTCCAAGCTTATTTTTTTTTTTTTAAATTTTACATGATTGCCGACTTAAATAAAGTTGATTATATTCGATAATTTGGCAAAATATAATAATTTTTAGATTTCAAAAAAATAAAAAATTCTTCATAGTCAAAAAATTTCTAAACTAAATATGTGCTGTGGTTTTACGATGTATTCTCCCTCTTCACATTCATACTTATTTCTTACATAATTTGGAGTAAAACCTGTAATATACACGTGGGTCCTATTCCCAATATTTTCAGAATATTTAGAAACATTAGAAACACGGAAAATAAAGCAATAATAACATTTGTAGACGTATATCAGTAAGGTTTTATCAGAACATATTGTTTGCATTCTAGCATCAACAGTCGCAGATAAACCGTGTAAGTCGAGCGTCTCAGGAATTGTGCAGGTTGTTTGTGACATCTCGAGGGAAATGTGTCTCGTCGGTAAACTAGACGTACTGTCGA
>PNEQ01070883.1:27449-52739 GCA_003012365.1 Medauroidea extradentata
TATATATATATATATATATATATATATATATATATATATATATATATATATATATATATATATATATATATATATATATATAATACAAACGCAAAACCATGAGAAATAGTCTTGGTCCGAAACTAACAGAAGAGCAAAAGAGGGTTACAGTTTTCAGTCTAGATAAACCACAGAGAAAATGTCGAAACTAGCAGTAATCATCAGAAAAAGAAGGTTAAAATTCTATGGCCCCGTCAGCAAACTACCACCAACAAGACTTACCAACAAAATCCTGATGTACATAAATCAGTCAAATCAACAATACCATGGATCGCACAAGACAAATTGACGTAGGGAAGGCACAAATAAATCAAACAGAATTTGAAGATAAAATCACACACAGAAACAAGATACACAGGTGGAAGATGATGTCAGAGAACTGAGTTCCAAAGAGACCTTGGAAAACATGGACTGAAGAATGAAAGAGAATCAGTGGAGAAAAATGAGAGCTGTGTGGAAGATAAGAAAGAGTGCGGAAATGAGTGTGACTGCTTGGCGTGGTCCTACAGGGTCTATGCGCACATAATAAAATATACAGCATGGATCAGAATTCATGTGCCAAACTCCGGGATAGGCTTGTTTACGTAAAATAAGATGGGGTTACAGTGACCAGCACTATTGTGTGGCGAATATTGAGGGAGGTACACAACATTGAAAACGAAATTTTGAAATACATTTTTTGAAAAATACTAGAAAATATAAGGGATGGAGTCATCAAAATTGGCATAGAGCTCTACGAATCGGAGCAAATAAATATGTGGAAATGTGGTTGACGCAACGTTCCACCTCACTGCTTATGTAGAGTTTAATCAACATATTTGCGTAAGTAACTTCTAAATTCTGAGCGGTAATAAAATATTTGACGCAACGCTCGAAATGACGAAGAAAGTGCATTTTGTGTTAATTCGCTCCGGTAAACCGTTTTCGAGAAAATACGAATCAAAATACGACGTCGCAGTGTAACCTCGCAGATGTAGGCAATACAACGGCTTTTCTTGAGCCATTCTAATTGTAGCATTGAATGGTAAAGTTGAGTACAGTAGCGAGATTTGGGTGACGTTATGACAACTAACGTGTTGTGTGAACGATGCAGTAGGTGCCAAGTGATTTCGCTTTATTTTCACTCGAAACTGCTCAAGACCTTCTCAACCCGCGTATCTACAAAAATGACACACGCTTGAAGTAATAACGTTTAAACATGTAGAATGTTATTAGAAACATGATTATGGGGAGTACTACTCGATTTCTTAAGAGCAAAAACACGCAAACAGCCTACGTAAGCAGAAATGATGATGTATTAGATACTACCTACAAATAAAAGCGTATAGTCACGACTCAAAGTGCAACAGAAAAATTAATTCAAGAAAAATACTGTGCGTCAGTCAGTAAATCACGTGTAGCAAAGTAAGCATAATCACCCGCTGGTTTTCGCGTCAACTTTGCAACACGTGATGCACTAATTGGCGGAAAGTATTTTTTTAAGTATTAATTTTTCTGTGTCGCTGTAAAAGGGGGTGAGACATTTTCTGTCTTTATACTCTGGTAGCTAGGGACCCCTGATTTTCGTGAAAAGAATTTTCCCCAGTTTGTTACAGTGCCTTGTGCGCATATCTGCAGTTCGGTTTCGAGGTTATTGGCAGCGTGTCTTTGTAAACAGTCGTATTTCATTTGACAGAGCCAATCACATTAAGGGCTTGTTCCCGAGTTTTTTTCAGACTGGTGCCAAAAACTCAAATATTTTCTAACCAAAAATTTTGAAAAAATTTGAGTCAATGTGCAATTACACGATGCACAATACGGTGGACGCGTTTTTTTAAAAATAATATACCATTCGCCAGCAAAAAAATTATTTCCTTCATTTTTGCTTATTTTCACGACGAAAAACGTGGTACTTTGGGTAATGAAATCTAAATAACCGTTCAGTATAATTCTACAAAAAAATTCAGCTACAAATTATAACATGTAAGTGTCAAAACTGTGCAGCGAAATTTTCATATGAGTATTAGGTAGCAATAATAAAAATATTTTCGAAATCACTGCAAAACTCCGTAACAAGGCCTTAAGGTGACTGCAGAACAACACGTCAGTGAATTGCAGGTAGAACAACAAGAATTGTGAGAGTAGAAACATCCAATAGCTAACCATGAAGATGAACGGCAGATGTGTACGTAAGACACGGAAACAAACGGGGGCGAAATTCTTTTCGCTAAAATCAGGGGTCCGTACTGATAGCCTGCGAGTTGAGCAGTTATGCAACCAGGCAAACAAACACCCATATACTGTCCGCGCGCTAGTTCTCTGGGTCCCTGTCGAGTATGCGGTTTTGGTCCGTAAATATATAAATGATACGACGAGGCCTACGTAGCCGTAGCGACGGAAGTTAGGACGTATTTGCTACTGTGATACCCTGGCCTACTTGACCTTCAGGACGAACAATTCATGCACGCCAGGTAATCAGAAATTGCGCGCGGACAGAAGTATAAACACTACACAAACAACGTCCCCACTCGATTTACAATGTAATTAAAAATATCGCTCGTTATACAAAAACAATGCAAAAGAAAAGTACATAAAGTAGCAACAAGTGCCTAAAGAAATCACCCAGTAGAAAACAGAAACACGCAGAAACAATTTTGAATTCGTCGTCTCCCGAGTTTTTCCGTTAAAGCTCGGTTCCAGTCGCCATATTGCATTTTTTTCCTTTTCTCTCTCTTTTTTTAATTCTGAGAAGAAAAATGTTAAATCGGCGACTATACCGCAAATTCTATTAACCTTGAGCTACAATACAATCATGGCAATAGAGCTACTAATGTGTAGCTAGGTCGCATTTTGCCGGGTAAATTTTGAGTATAAAATAGTTTTCCACACACAAATTGCGGCGTAATTATATGTTAATAGCTAACTCGCAAGGTCTGTACTGTAGCGAAATGTAAATAGAATTTGAGGTATAATCGCATATTTAACATTTTTTCCTTAAAATTCCAAAACAGCGAAAAATAATAATATTCAGTATGGCTACTGATACAGAGCCTTAACAATGCGAGGTCAGCCATCGTTGCTTGTCGCGGTATGCCAGCTCCTGGAGACTTCGATGCTAGGGTAGAAGACATAATCCGTTAAGTGCGGTTTATTGTTTTTGTCTGTGCTTCAACCAATCCTGAGTCGCCCTTATCACACGAGTCTTGGCGAGCACAGATGAGGTTAGGGAATATTACCGTACATATGATGAGTAACATTACAAATTTATTTACAGCGCAGAAGAAAAGTTAGGACACAAAATACAAAAATTCAAGATGGTGACTATCGATCACTATTAACGGTGCATGTCGCGCGGGTTGGATCATGATACTGATACAGCGGAGAATGCCTACCCTACAGTTAAATACGACTCCACTGGTATGTAGCTGCCAATAATAGCTGCTATGATATTCCACAGCAAGACGATCCAGCTCGTACGCTATGCACTAACACATTATGCACTGAGAAATGCAGTGCAGACACTTACGGACATATGTTCCTGCAGAAGTGAGGATTGTTTGTTTCCTTCAAAATACCTACACGCAGTTTGGCGACGTGTACGTAACAAACAAGTTGTACATTTCACGGCAATCATATGCTAACGCCAAAAGGCCTCAGCTAAACGTAATTTTTGAATATTATTCGTGAGGAGACAACATTGAAGAGTGCTCTGTTGTTCATGGGCAGCCTATAAAACAGAAAACAAAGCTGGAAATTTCGTGACCGTCGAGCCAGCCTCGGGGGCGTAGAACGCTTGTCCACTCGTCGTGAAACATTGCCTGAAAGTCGTGCGGTTGTGGGAATTAACGCCCGCCACAGTCTCAGACTTCAATATATCGAGAGGAGAAGGCTGACGATTATCTCGCTGACAGATATATGGTGTTCCTTGGACTGGTTTGCCGGCTAGGGATGTTGGCAAGGTGAAGGGAATCATTGAGCGGTTTGGTCAGCGCTTGAGAGAGCTCTGCACATAAATATTCATAATTTTACAATCGTACTGAACACTGCCCAACTCATATATACAATTAATAGTGACTTCTCATACAAATATTTTTACATTCAATTGTTTTCTTACAAGCGTATGTGAAAGTAACGATTTTTACTAATTTTGCTATTTACCCAAAGTAAAAATTACTAAAGGGATACAAATATAATAATTTTTTGAATGTGTTAAGCTACAGAATAGCTTCTATGCTATTTAACGTGAAAATTAATTTTAAAAAGATGCAGATGATAAGACATACAACAATTTAGGTACATCAAGAATTTTTTTTTAAATACCAATAAATTTTACGTAAATTAACAAAGGTGTCATTCTGTACCTTGATACATTCAATTTTACACAAAATTACTTCATTCATAGTTTTTACTTTAGGTACTGTAAGTAGCGGAAATAGTAAAGTTATTAATTTGGCATTCGTATGTACGACAACTATTGAACAAAAAAATATTTTATTTGTGGAAAATTACTATTAATGTAATATGTAAGAGTTAAGACCGTGTTTTGTTAAATTATAAAATTACGAAATTTTATGTGCAGAGAGCCCTTAAGAGTGAGCTATAATCAGAATATTTGTTTTTTGTATTTTGCGTCATAACTTTTCTTCTGGGTAAATTTTATGAACCTTAACCTAACTACGGAATAGAATACATATTGATAGAATTTTAGACAGTATAAACCTTTATTTTCCGTTACTATTGTTGCAAATCGAACTGCAGTTAAGAAAGTAATAAGAATTTTCTAACTGCTATTAGACTTGTAACAGTAACGACAAAACTAATATTTACGGTGTCTAATATTCTATCTGTATTATTCTACTCTAAAAGTTATGGCAAAAATACAAACATTCAAGATGGTTACTGCCATTCACTCTTAAGGTGGCTGTATCGGAGGACGTATTTTCAAGAATTATTGAACGAAAATATATACTAGTCGTAAGAAAAACGTAAGGCAGGTTATTTTAGACATGTCTATACCGTTTGAAGCGCTGTTACTTTCATAGCAAAGTCTTAGAGCAGATTTGGATTTGCATGAAAGTTACGTTATAAATGGAAATGTTATGTTGATTTAAGAACACAGATTTGCTCGTTTCGTGATTAGTTTGATCAGTTTATCTTGAATGTCTGATTTTCTTCTGATTATATTCCGAATAAAATTTAATCAACGGTTAGCAACAATATCTGTTTCTCAAGTACTGATTAAGATTAATCAGTGGATTAACAGTCGGTAACCATTGGTTATCAATTATAAGAAGAGGTATTGATTACAGAGTTATACAGGACATTCAAAACAAACAAGAATATCAACAGTGACAATATTTAAGGTTATGATGGCAGATGATGAAAATTTATTGTTTGAAGATAATGATGAAGAAATAGTAGATTTCATAAACAGGCCAAGATTTTTTTTGGGGGGACGCCCAAATCACATGTGAATAGATGACCATGATTTTTTTTATGAGATTTCGCCAGATTAAAAATTCCGTCCTAGTACTACTATTAAAAAATTGATGGGCATATGGAAGTGACCACAGAGAGGCGTGTACTTGTTTATTGCATGTTTTGTTTACGTCCCGTAAAATTTAGTACGTTCGGGTAAGTAATGTTCTTTTGTAGGTTATGTGAAAAATTTGGTGGTTATGTCACATTCCTTTGTATGGTGTCTCTATACATCCATACATTATTTTGCGTAATTGGTTAGAATCCTCTAGTTAGATATGTTAACACACATTTGTACATTGTACTACACATCTTGAGTAATGGTATTTAAATATATATTTTAATTTCTTCGAAAAAAAAAAAAACATACGATGATCAGGGAATCTGGAGTGATAAGTTCTTAACATACATTTGTAGATTATATCACATGTTTTAGATACTTTTGTAAATTGTGGTACCTATTGTAAGTTAAGTTATTTTTACATAATTTTGTAGGTTATGTTACACATATAGGTTCCTAGATGAACTAAATTCTACATTGATTTTCTTCCATGCATCTTCTTTCTGCTTCCAAGTTACGGCGTCAGATTTTTTTTGTATTCTATGATACAGGCGTATTTTTCAGCAAGAGAAATTAGCATTTCTGTTTCCACAGAAACATAATTTTCGGCACGCGGCCGCTTGTTTTCTTCCATTATGTATATAAACACCGCTTACCAGCACAACTAAATACAAAAAGAAAACGCTTCACTGCAGCCAATCACAAGCTGATACATCATTGCATGGTTGCCACATTTACCTTAACCGATACTTAGCTAAACATAAGATTAAAGTACGTTGAGAAACACTTAAGATTTAATCACCACTTAATCAATAGACTAAATATAATCATAGGATTAGCTAACCTAGGCTTTAATCAGACGTTGAGAAACAATAATAAGGGTGTTCAGGTGTGTTTAATATTACAATGTTATATTTCTACGGAATGGCACGCGTTTTGAACAACAGGTTCCTCTTAGGAAACAATTTTAGCTCACACAGTTTTCTCGTAACGGTGCTCGAAGTCAATACTTACATGTTACGCTGCCATGCAAATAGCGAAACTCACTTAAACAAAGTATTCGTAGTGAAATAGCATGCTACATGCTACGTAACATAATATTTGGAAAAACTCACAGTGAATAAAATCTGAATTTAAAAAATAACTGGATTTGTAACTATTTTCCTGAATTTTTTTGCGATTTTTGTAAACATATAAAATACTACGTTGTGGGCTTATAAATGTTGTGTTACGTAACACATGTCATACTAAATTACACTGAATTATTAAATTTAAGAAAATCAACTGGTTTTCACTATTTTGTATGGCAGCGTAATGTGTAAATATTTAATTCTGACGCACCATTCTAAGAAAACTACGCGAGCTAAAATTATTTCGTAAGAGGAAACTGTGCTCGCAAGAACCGCCCATAAAACTCGCACTATTTCAGGCAAAATTATGACTTTATATCTCTTCGCCAACTACCTACAGCTATGATCTTTGAAAGAACTGTGCGATGGGAGTGCATGACTGGATTTGTTTGTATGGACATACTCCATTGCGAAATAAATGACTGTCACAAGAAAACTAAAAGTAAAAATAAGACAAGAAAACATAAATAAGCAGAGTATGCTTTAGTCATCAGGATACATACACAACATGAAATTCCAAAACTGGAATCTGGTCAGATAAAACGAGGAACAAACAGAAAAAACCTAGGTTGACATGCGACACAACGATGAGACGAAACAACAACACAAACAGAATTACAGCAAACGACACAACGATGAGACTAAACAAAACACAAAGATGTCGGACACAAACAGAAAAAAACGATGAGACGAAATAAAACACAGTAGTTTTCCAAACAGTCAGTATGAACGACGTTTCGGGAACTGGAATCTGTTCCCGTCATCAGCTGTTGGAGGCTCAGAAGAGATGGAGCAATACGGGCTACACTAACGCATGCACCTTTTTTCACATCGCTCCTACACGCAAACTGGCGCGCAGTGTTTAGGGTTTCCGTTGGAGTTTTAGTAACCTTTATTAGTTTCGTTCTAATCTGAGCAGTGGTATTTGAGATAAATCTGGATAAAATACCGTTTTAAGACGTGTTGAAGGTATCGGAGATAGTACTTACAATGCGCGAGATATTTTGAAGGAAATTCGAAGTTCCTTTCTGAATATTTTTTTTTTTCGTAGACAGGAACGATAGAAACACGTAAAATAAGAAAAAAAAAATGTCTGGTGCAAATAAAAAATAAAGTAATGGTGATGAAAATTGTGGTAGACCGCGCCCTTAACATATTTTCTTAAAGAATAAGACGTAAATAAAAAGTAATAGATAGACCACTAAAAACGGACAATCATCTCCTATTCCACTTCTGTAGTCTACTGTGTGCTCCAGAGAGCCGTACAAAAGACGCTGGAGTAACGCTGGAATCACAATGAAGCGACATACGCGACGCGAAGGGTGCGATACGAATAAATTAACTTGTCAGTCAACCAGCTTCGAGACCTCTATGACGTCAGCGCGATTTACCTTGTGTAATATAAATAATTTTTATTTTATTCGCCTTATGGGCGCGGTAAAGCTGGAAAAACGGATTTCAATTTTGCACGTAACTGTTGGTGAAACCGGTGAGTTGGTAGTAAATTCAATTTATTGTAAGACAGAATTTTGTTGGTCATAAGGAGACCATAACCTTTCCTCCAAACGTGAATCGTAACTGTAATTTTATTTGCGTTCCTGGGAATGTCAGTGGAGGTTGAAAATTTAAAAATAAAAAATAATGAAATAATTTAAATATTAATGGTTAGAGCCACGATTTTATGGCGAAAAGATTTTTGCAACATTTGGTTTCGGTGCGTCATGTGCACACCTGCAGCTCTGCTACATCGTCTGTGGTTGGATGATTTTACTCACACTTGCCTTGGCAAATTACAGACGTACAGACTCATAATAATCTTATTCTGATTGGTGCAGTAATATGAGAAACGTGTCTGAACATATAACCTTGAAACAGAACTGCCGATGTGCACGTGAGACACTGAAACAAAGTGGGGCAAAAATCTTTTCGCGACAAAATCGTGGCCCTATATGGCCGTTGTACAAGAAAGTTAGTATGAAGTGGCAAGGAAACATTGACATATCAGAATTTCTTAGTAATTTTTTACGCGTGGCAGCCAAACTAGTGTTCACAATGACGAGAATTGTTTGTTGTCGCGTCGCGTCCTACGCGCCACACCAGTCGCGGTTATTGTGATTCCAATATCAGACGTGAGAAGAGCGGGACACTATGACGTCACGGTTTCTGCGTAGCGGCGCGGTGATGTAAAGGCCGCTGTCTCGAGGGCAAATACCTTTCTCAGCCGTGTTAAACTGAGTCACCGCGCCTCTGTTGCAAGGCGTTACTCAACTGTCGACGAGATCCGCTACGACCCTATCCCCCCCCCCCACGTGTCTAACCAGTTTCGACCGGCGTCCGCATCTTACCTCCGTGCTGAGTACATGTAGTCTATATATATACATATATACAGCCAGTTATTTTTGGTGAAAAGTATTTTGCAACAGTTTATTTCAGTGGCTTATGTGCAAATCTGCAACTCTGCTTCATTGTCACTGATTGGCTCTTTTTGACTATCAGCGTCTTAAGAGGCGTGGTACATAATTAGAGATGATGGTTTATCGCGGGAAAACTTGACTGATTGCTGGGATTCAACGCACGTTCAGCTTGCCAGAAGATTAATGGCTTTCTCTTGTACGTGAAGCTGTTGCCCTATTTGACTGAGCCAATAAGAATCCCGCTATTGTAATATTTTATTCATGGTATTAGTCTGCAGGTAGCTATGCTGTGTCAGACGTACATCACCCAATCATACGTGTAATTACAAGAAACTACAATATTTTAAAGAGTATGCTGACACAAATAATTTTCGCGATATACCATCATCTCTATACATAATTGAACGCTAAATTCATTTATTTATAAATGTAGGTTTCTTGAACCAATTTGCGAAAATTAAACAATAGCAATCCTAGACAATAGTTTTAGCCAACGTTTGAAACAAAATTGTTTCCAGTGTGACGAACTTCTGAGGCACAATCTCTGACGCCGGAACCTCGTGTATTTAACTGCGGCGCAAGAGATCACACGTAACGAATTAGTAATTCTGAATAAATATTTACTCATGAAGTAGGCAGATACCATTTTCTAGGATTGTCATTGAGTATTTTATCCATATTGGCTTCGGAAAAAGCGTAGAAATCAATTCATGTTTTCAGGGTTTATTTATCTACCACGCACTCTTAAAGGCGCGGCTACCACAATTTTCACCACCATTTTTTATTTGTACCAGATATTTTTTTTCCTTGTTTTAGACACAAAATGTGACTAAATTTGTCTCTATTAAAATTTTTTTATCTCTCATAGTTTTCGTGTAATGACTTGTTAAAGTCATATTTTGCACGTTTCCGTTTTAACGACTACACTAAAACCAACTGATATACCAAACTCAAGAAAATCACAGTGGATAAATACATTGCAGATTACAATGTCATGCTCATAAAAATAAATAATAACACTTATTTGTATTTAAAAAAATTATTGAATTTTTAAAATTTTTATTTTCAGTTTCAGCGTTTTTTTTCCCTCATTAACTTTTAAATATAATGAGTCCTGTCTTTGCCAAGCCCAGTTAAAAGTAGTTTTTCTAAGTTTTGTATTTCATTAGACCCATTAGCGATAACAGCACAACTTACGGAAGAATTTTCCCTGTGGCAAACACTCACATAAAAAAAAAAAAAACACGTTTTAGTTTCTGTCTAACCTGTAGTAGAATTAACCTTAAGTCAACAAACTTAGAATACGAAATGTTCCTTATCTAATTATGATCACATCTATGCTCAGCACTCGTGACTTTTTAATTATTATCTCACACCTAACTGCAATACTGCTGTGCGTATGAAACGATCATAAACACTGAAAGCCTGAAAGTGTATTTAATTTGACGAGTTGAAAATGTCGCACCATAAAGCAGTCATGTTTGCTACACCGCTCGTTACAGAAAGTACTCAATAAAAGGCAGCAGAGAAGGTATGTCGTTCGAAGCTTAGAAGGAGAAGAGATGGTGATCTGAAGTAGTTCGTAGCTCCTGTATCCGCTCCATAAAGCTGAGCATGTTTAAGATCATGTTCTCATATTTCTACTGTCTTTTATGTAGGCCTTAATTAATTTTTTAAGTTTAAACGAGAGCAGATGTCGAACGTCTGTTTGGCAGTTTTGTTTAAAATGGTTTATGCCGTGGTAGCTAATTGTTTCAAAACAAGGAATTATTCGATTTTGACTAAAAAGTCAGTTAACCAGAATGTCATTAACTACATAATTAGCTAAGATAATAGCACTTACAGCCTTGAAAAAAATCAACCAACATGGAGAATATGATTTTAAACTGTCAACTGATTTTTGATAGCTGCTCACGTTTAGGCGTAAAAAAAAGTCATCCCTAAAAATAAGTACAAAAGAGTATGACTGTAAGTGAAGTAGTTCTGTGCCCAGTATGACCGAGGCCATAGAGGCGAGTTATCGGCGAGTAGACTGCGCACACCAGTTCGTCAATCTTGCCTATAGAGGCTAGATGACGAGTAATGCTTATGTCTTAGTCACCCTTAGTGCTACGTACTTCCAAGCATTGGAAGCTCAAAATACGTCGACCCATGGAGTCACCTTAAGATTGTGTGATAGTCGCCATCTTGAATTTTTCTATTTTGTGTCATAACTTTTCTTTTATGGCAAATTTATGTAATTTTAACCTAACTGCCGATTGGAATATATATTGAAAGAGTTTTAGTCGAAATAATTACCGTTATTGTTGTTGCAGAGCAAGTAGCAGTTATTATTTTCATAATATTTTTGATGCCAAAAGATTATGAGTTCCTCTCAGAAGTTCGGTTAGAGTTCAGTAGCCTACATTTACACAAAAGGAAAGTTACGACATAAAATTAAAAAATTCAAGATGACTACTATCTCTCCCTCACAACGTCTTCATCTCCTGCATACATACTGGTGTACGTGTTGCAGAGGAAACTTGTACATGGTCAGCACTGTACAAGGTGAGGTTCAGTGTCCAATGACGTCTCTGTGTGGATGGAATTAATCTCTTTTATTGGTTTAGAACGGATAATATCTCGATCACCGAAAACCAAGTCTTCACCTCATCCGTTGTCAAAAACTAGGCCAACGTTAAGTAAGTTTACAAAATATGAAAATTTTGGTTGATTATTTGAAACTCATGAATACAGCCAGTCTGTTTTGGTGAAAAACATTTTGAAACAACTTGTTTAAGAGCCTCATGTGCACATCTGCAGCTTTGCTTCATGGTTATTGGCACAGTGTATTTGCACCAGAGGCGTTGCTTATTTCAGTGCGCCAATCAGAACAAAGGTCACTGTGACACGGCATGTCTGTAATTTGAGGACTGAACCCCAAGACACTGAGAGTTGAAAAGATCCAATCAACGATGATGAATAAGAGCTCCACGTGTGCACATATAGCATTGAAAGAATTTTTTGCGTAGTAATTTTCCACAAAAATCACTGGCTCATTGCATAACCATGAAGCAGAGCTACAGATTTGTACCTAAGGCAATCGAAGAAGTTGGTGCAAAGAAATTCTTTTCACCAAAAATCAGTTACTCCATTCGTGTATCAATAAAACAAGGCGACATCGAGGAGGGGGTATATGATGTGAGAATCGCTCCGGGAGGAAAATAACAGTGCACAGTTGGCAAGGTCGTTGAAGGTTTCCTGGTGACGACCACAACTATGTGGCTCTGCCCCGTTGATCGACATCCGCTCGTCGGAAAACATGGTTACTAACCAGCACGGAGTTCCCAGTCGCCTCCCGATTGGCCGTTGTACACCGCACACTAGTGATGCATATGTCGCCACTCTAAAAATACTGCTAAGGTTAATTCTAGTACAGGTTGGAAAGATCAAGGCTAAAAGTTTGGCACAGGGACAATTTCTGCCGCTTGAGCAATGATATCGCTAATAGGTGTAAGCTACCAATCACAGAGATTTCCTGGATTTTAAGTTACATGAAAGTGACAATTAAAAAGTCAAAGTTGGTTTGTTTTTCACATTGAAATTAAATGAGTCCTCTCATTGCCAAGCCTAATTAAACATAATTTTACTTCGGTCCCGTGATTTATACACACTTCACCTATAGCAGGGCGACTAGCAGCAGAATTTTGCCCTGTTTCTATAAACAAACACATTTTATTTTTAACTTACAGTAGAATTAACCTTTATATAGGCGGTTCGGGATAAAGTGAGCACTGCGATGCCCTGGGAACTATTTCCTTTTCAGTCAATTTTAAGTTTCCTGCCACTTTTTACTGTAAACAAAGCAACGCAAGTAATATCAAAGTGTATGGACTATATCGTACTGAAAAGTGAACGTCTGAGATTACAAGACATAATATTTTATAATTATTGTTCCAGACAATGTGGTCGTAAAAAGTGCTTACTTTACCGAGAATCACCTATAGTGCTACTGATGGGGTAAACATCACAAACACAGCAAGAGTTGTAATAATTATATGATCTCTGAAAGAACTGTGCAATGGGAGTGCAAGACTGGATTTATTTACTTGGACATACTCCATTGCGAAATAAATGACTGTCAAAAGAAAACTAAAAATAAGACAAGAAAACATAAATAAGCAGAGTATGCTTTAGTCATCAGGATACATACACAACATGAAATTCCAAAACTGGAATCTGGTCAGATAAAACAAGGAACAAACAGAAAATAATTGTTATTTCTTTCATTTTTCTGTTTGTTCCTTGTTTTATCTGACCAGATTCCAGTTTTGGAATTTCATGTTGTGTATGTTTCCTGATGGCTAAAGCATACTCTGCTTATTTATGTTTTCTTGTCTTATTTTTAGTTTTCTTTTGACAGTCATTTATTTCGCAATGGAGTATGTCCAAGCTAATAAATCCACTCTTGTAACAATTCTCTTTAATTGGTACATGATACAGTATTGCATAACTAGAACTGCGATTTATTGCGGAAAGATATTTGCACCAGCTGGTTTCAATACCTTATTTGCTCACCTGCAACTCTGCTTCATGTCCAGTTGTTGGAGGATTTAACTCTCACTTATTTTAGGATTCTACTGGTAAATCACAGACGTACGGAGTTAAAATAACCCTATTGTGATTGGTGCAGTGAAACGAGAGACGTGTCTGAGCAATGACACGCCGCCAATAACCATGAAGCAGAGCTGGACATGTGAACTTGACATTGAAACAAAATTGCGCGAAAGAATTTTCGCAGCAAACTCGTGGCCCTATACATAACAGTAGCCGTAACCGCAAGCATAGTCAGGTCCTATAATAAGTTGGCGATTTCTCAGTCCAAGTATCAATGCGTAGCCACTCACAATTATTTTCCATTATATTTCGCATGTTATTTCCGTCCATAGATATAAGTATGTAATTTTAAAAAAATAAGCTGTGTAAGAGACTGCGCAGAACAAAATGTTGATGAAAATGAACATTCCTTGAAAAAAAAATATTGTGTGCAATACGTTAACAGAGGTAAATAAAGCAATAATATTTTAAAATTAATTCGTTGGATAGTGAAACCTGATTGGACAAGAAGTATAAACATTCAAATTTTTTATATTTCTATGGTAGTAAGATTTTTTTTAATCGCTTCGGCAATTGTATAGGCCTACTCTATATCGTATAACTTCAGTAAAATTTGATAGCTATTTATGGACAGTAACTGTTAACATTAGTAATATGAGTCACATGGCAAGGCAACATATACAGTACATATGGTTGAATGGACATCTAAGATTCTTTTTAGAACTAAAAAATGTTGACCGATATGTCATGTCACATCTAGACATATGCAACATTTAACAAGTCGCGTCCCCAAAAATGTCACATTTAACTGAAGTTATGCAAAACAGACTGTTATGGGTACGGTTGTGGTCAGGGCTGGATGTACCATTAGTAGAGCCACGATTTTATGGTGAAAAGGTTTTTGCAACATTTGGTTTCGATGCGTCATGTGCACGTCTACAGGTCTGCTACATCGCCTGTAATTGGATAATTTTACCCTCACTTGTCTTGGCAAATTACAGACGTAAGGAGTCACAATAATCTTATTCTGATTGGTGCAGTCAAATGAGAAACGTGTCTGAACAAAGACACGCTGCCAATAACCTTGAAACAGAACTGCCGATGTGCACGTGAGACACTGAAACAAAGTGGGGCAAAAATCTTTTCGCGACAAAATCGTGGCCCTAACCATTAGGCCCACTAGGCTCGGGCGTAGGGCTTAATTTTAATAGTGGTGCTCATAGCGAGGAGAAACTGCGGAAAATTTTCCATCACGTATTTAAAAGTGCAAATATGGTGACCAGTAACAATTTTTTAATGGCTTAAGAGTTGACGTTTTTGTCTAATGCACTATCTATTAAAATTGTCTGACGTATGGTCAACAGTAATTTTACAATAACTGCGTTAAGAGTTTAGGGCTTGTTCCCGAGTTTTTTTTTTTTTCAGACTGGTGCCAATAACTCAAATATTTTTTAACCAAAAGTTTTGAAAAAATTTGAGTCAATGTGCAATCACACGATGCACAATACTGTGGACGCGTTTTTTTTTAAATAATGTACCATTCGTCAGCAAAAAAAAAAAATCCTTAATTTTTTGTTTATTTTCACGACTAAAAACGTGGTACTTGGGTAATGAAATCTAAAAAACCGTTCAGTATATTTCTACAAAAAAAATTCAGCTACAAATTATAACATATAAGTGTCAAAACTGTGCAGCGAAATTTTGATATGAGTATTAGGTAGCAATAAAAAAAAAATATTTTCGAAATCACTGCAAAACTCCGTAACAAGGCCTTAAGATATATAATTATTACGTCATTACTGTTATTGTTATTATACGTACTGAAAAGACATAGCATAATAGTTTTAAATAATGTGGTTTTGAAAATGGGTAAAGAGCCCGGTTAGGTAAGGAAGGCTGGGATAGAGCGGCTGCGTGACTGTGGTGAGACACAAGGATCTAGGGCGCCTAGATGTTTAAATCCGGTCCTGCTTGTGGATATGGTTATTTCAATTTAAGAACGCCCTTTAATTATACCACACACCAGGAAGCTCATTGTTATAACACATCGGATCATAATTGTGTACGTAAGGGGATTGAGAGCGAATGTGACTTAAGGGGGAGTGTTAGACACTTTTAATATGTTTTCAGTTTTTGAGCCATAACATTTATTCTTATATTATTAAAATTTTCTCTTCGACAAAGCATAGGGTATATTCTTGGTAAACTGCTTGACATGAATGATAATGGAATCTTTCACGCAGAATCATTGCAAGAGAATTCTTGAAAGTAAGCCTATCTATAACTCTCTTGCAATGATTATGCATTGTTAATTAATGAAATATTCCATTATTATTTATCTCAGGCAGTTTACCAATAATATATCCTACGATTTGTCGAAGAGAAAATATTGCTAATAAAATTTGGCTCAAAAATTGAAAATACAGTAAAATTCTCTAACACTCCCCACCGCCCCTACGGTTAAGTCCGTTGCACTAGGGACGAATTTTCTCACGAGTTTTGCTATTATTTCGAGTAGTTATCCGTCAAGGTATTTCTTTTTCAGTTAATTTCTAATAGGCCTGCAACTGAAACGGTTGTATTTTTGTATAAAATGTTTCAACATATTATAAATAATACAAGTGTTGCAAAGACGAGTTTCTATATCTGTTTTAAATGGTAGCGATTTCCGCAAGTGTTATACCAAGCTGTATATTGGCATCGCAACAATGAGCACAGTGAGTTTGTTATGTATATATGCCGTATTAAATGTTAACGCTCTTCTAGATGTAGTGCCGTCAGCTTGATAGGAACAAAATACAAACACTGTACCTAGCCGTGGGGGTATAGCTCAGTGGTAGAGCATTCGACTGCAGATCGAAAGGCCCCCGGTTCAAACCCGGGTGCCCCCTGAGTAGGCTACATATACTTTTACTTTGAATGTTCACTTGTAGAATTGAACTATGACCAACAATGAAATTGTCACGAAGACATAGTCGAGTCCATTTTCACTACTGCAAGAAAATTATGCTGCACGAGTGTTGTAACAGGAAACTATACCAAAAATTTGTTCTGAAGTAATAACACATACTATTTATTTCACTGTAAACTTAAATGGAAGGAACTTAAAATAACTGAATCGACGAATGGAAAACAAATCAGGAGAAGTAAGAAACTGTTCGCAAGTCGTATGATCGAATATATCGTACATCCTTTTATATTAAAATAATGTGTGTGTTGTATGTACATTTTAACAATAAATCAAGAACTTAACAGGAATCCCTTTGCATGTACGATACATTTTTTTATTTGAATGGGCTTATGATATTTGTTGCACGACGAAAATTAAGTGTTTTAGGATTTAAATTTAACTTGTGATTGAAATAAATAAGTTAGTAAAAATTTATTTATTACTGTCTACCGCCTTGTACATTAGGTTTTCTACGAAAGCTTTCTAAATATTTTAAAAGAAACTCATTCTTCGTGTTGCGTGCTGCGATATTGTCGTGCTGTAAAAACAGGATTGTCACATGAGAATCTTTCTATCGAGGATTTTTTTTTCGTTGTGCTAGGACTGTGTGATCCAAACAAAATAAGTCGGCATATTGTGAGTCCTTTTTACTATCAACTTGAAGGAACGAAAATTGTGCAAATTGTTTTAATGCCGGTATTTACTGGTGTCTGCAAGAACTTTATAAAAAAAAAACTGAAATTTCAGATTGTCTGTTTTACTAAGCTGTAAACCTATATATCACCACAATTTGTCCTTTATATTACATTGCCGAGCGAGAGAGCGCCACAGTAACACTATGCACTTGCACGCAGGAGCCCGCAGTTCCGATCCCCGGCTACCACCATCTTGATTCCGGTTGTCCATGGTTTCGATCCAGACGAATGCTGGAATGGTCCCTAAACATATGCCATGGCCGACTCCTGCTTACGAAAAGAAATGATGTTTCATTGCTAGAGCCCGGTAGTTTTCGCGAAAAGATTTTGCCCCTACTTTGTTTCAGTGTCTTACGTGCACACCTGCAGCTCAACTTCATGATTATTGGCAGAGTGTTTTTGTGAAGAGTCGTTATTCATTAGACTGAGCCAATCAGTACATGGATAACTGCTACACAACACGTCTGTGATTTGCGGGTTTAACCTCCAGACGTTGTATGTTAAGGCATCCAATCACTGGCCACAAAGCAGAGATGCAGGTGCGCACGTAAGGAACTAAAACAAAGTGCTGCAAAAATCTTTTCGCGAAAACTACCGGGCCCTATTAATTGCTTTACACATAAAAGGAACGTTTACTGAACATGCCAATTGACTAGAGACCGGGAAAATTCCCGGCTTCACTGACCTGTAGGTTAGCTTCCAAGAATATTTGTGTATTCAAGCAGACAGCAGCTGTTTATTAGCTTCTCTCTTACACAGTTGAATGGGCCTGTATTCAGTTTCTGTTTTATTGCTGGCTCAGCAACTTCCAGGAAGTGTCGTGTAAGTCAACGGACAATTGCGAACGTCATACAGACCTATAGATTCTGGAATTCTAGCTTGTCCCTAAAAGAAAACGCGAATTTTTCAGGTCTCTACAATTGACTCATTATTAAGGAATAGAAAATTTCGCGAATTAAATTATCTGTAGGCTAGAATCCATTGTACTATGCATAGGCCTACTCAGGCCCGTCTATTCATTCATTGTTTGCTGTTCCGCTGAGTAGCATCTCTGCTTTGTGGTCAGTGATTGAATGCCGTAACATACAACGTCTGGAGGTTAAACCCGCAAATCACAGACGTGTTGTGTCACAGTTAACCGTGTACTGATTGGCACAGTAAAATCAATAACAACTCTGCACAAAAACACCCTGCCAATAAACTTAAAGTTGAGCTACGTGTGTGCACGTAAGCCACTGAAACAAAGTGGGACAACAATCTTTTCGCCAGAAATTCCTCTCCCGAGCCATCACTCAAAATGTACAACATTTAGAATATCATAATTACCATAGTCAATTTTTGAAAAGTTATCATCCTTTTTTATTTTTTTTTTTATTTTACTCGTTTCTCACACTAGTACCTGAAAAATGTAACCAAAATATATACCACACTGAAATGAAACAAAGTAATTTTTCCTACTTGAACGCCTTTACACAAATTCATCTTAAGCATTAAGACTTAAGCAGTAAAACCTAAAACTTTTTTCATCACATTATTTCAAACCGAAGCATTCACAACTGAACTGCTTACTGCATAAGTTAGCCAGTGGAAATCATAAGTTTTGCCAATTACAGAAATAGTTGGTATTCCCGTGATGTCATTCGTAACTCACCCGATATTCGGTAGCTTGCTTTTACCTATAAAATACAATTACGAGGGGGTATTTGGAGGAAAATAAATGTAATTTTCCAAGTTGGCCAAATTCAAGATTTTAATCGTAAATACTAGTGGAGAATAATATACATATCTTACAATTATTACTTCTTAATTTTATTACTCGACGTAGCCACCGGTTTAATCAATGCCGAAAAAATAACACAATATTTTAAGTCTGTTCCAGTTGGTTGTATTTGGGCAATAACCTCGCTATTGTGTGCGCTGAATTTTTGCAATTGTACTGCTTACGTATTAGATCTACTTAGTTTAATTGTTTAAACCTAATAACGACAGAAAATGATGGATTCTAAGATGGCGTATATTGTTTCCCCTCAAACATTGGTTGGAAATACGAGAGTAGAAGGTTATGCGGGGACCACAATTGTATGACAGATGCGACGTGAATAAAATAATTTGCCATCAAATCAGTGTCGACGCGAATTCCGAATGAAAAGTACTTACTTTTTATTCGAGTCGCGGGAGTTTAATTGACACAGGCAATTCGAAATAAGTATGATCACTCGGTGGTAAGAAACGCAACAAAGTTGTCAAACGGAAGTTAATTTTGTGCCCAAGTGTTGGTGAAATTCGTGAGTAGGTAGTAAACTGCATACACTGCATACATTTTATTTTACGAGAGATTTTTGGTTGTTATTACATTAAGCAAATCAAAACCTTTTAATCCAAACTAAAAACTTTTTATGCAAACGTATAATTGTGACTTTATTTTCACATTTGGGAATGCCGCAATGAGTACTTAAAAATATTACCAATATACTATATACTACAAAGAGCATCCATGCAACGTCAATTTTCGGCCCAATAATTTTATCCGCATTGTAAAAATTTCCAAACGGGGTCCACACACCACCACCTTATTAATATCAAAATTAGATTATATCTTGTGTAGATTTTTCGAGTCACAAGTCGTTATAGACTTACATTAGGTGTATGCGAGAAGTAACTTGCTAGAAGAAGCTCGATTCACTTAACTCCTATCACATATCGAACAACTCTTATTAAAATGTAACTTTACCCTGAATAACCTCACTTTATTTTTCATGTCATAATAAAATTGTCTTATAAAGAATTGAAAACATTATTTTGGCTAGGAACTTTTTATTACGGATTGAACTTGAACATTCTCGGCTAGCTAATATCCACACTGCGGAAATGTGCAGTGCGTTATTTAACAGTTCACCGTTTGTTAACTACACAGGAAAATTTTACAAAATTGTGACAACACATTGATGGCCGTATCTATAAACGGCTTTCGAATGACAACCAACTGTTATCCCCATAGAGAAAGCATGGGTGAGCAGTTGGTTGTCATTCGAAAGCCGTTTATAGATACGGCCCTGAAACAACTACGTAACTAACATAATTCGTTCACGCTTACTACATATAAATATCGTATACATCATATATTACTAATAAAAGTATTTATTTAGTCGACCGTAATCTCCGACACAAACATGCTATATAATGTCCTTGTCACAAATCAAGGAGCGATCCCCGGACCTGAACGCCATCGAGAATTTCTGGAGCTACATGGGAGCTAAACTAGCACAGTCAAGACCAAAAACCATACACGAGCTCAGAATCTTCATTAATTTGGTCAGACATTTCCATTGAATATTGCCAGAGTCTCATCAGAAGCATGCCCACGAGAGTAAAACAGTGCCTTAAAGCTGCAGGAGGTGTCATAGATCACAAAACAATTACAAGTAAAGCTATAAACAGTTTAATATTGTATTTACAGTATTTTGTATGTTGAACATATTCGTAATACCAAGTTCACATGTAAGACCATGTGGTCTTAAACTTTTGGTAAGAATATATTGAATATTTTTCTATGTTAACAACAGTTGTGAATCTGAAAAAAAAAAGTATCTTTCGGGGTTGGCGCCTTGCTGTAACTTAAGCTATAAATTCCTTGTAGTGTTATACAAGCTGTGTAAAATCGTTAATCAAGTACGGCAAGTAAAATTAGCTGTACAAAATTTTTTGCATAAAAAATGTACTTATTTTCCTTATTTAATTAAAAAAAAAATTGTATCTCAATAAAGAGTTTGAAAATTTTATCTTTTTGTTCACCAAATTATTGAACTTTAGGTGTAGAAAAAGAAATGAAAATATTCCATTCTGTTTACATCAAAGTTTTAAGGACAAACACTTATTGTTTTGAAAGTGATGGTGGTCTTAAACATTTAGTAGAAACAGTTACTGTACACATCTATGGCTGTCGTACAAGAGGTTAGTATGAATTGACAAGAAATGATTATATTTTTTATGTATTTTTTTATATACATATACACTTGGTGTTTGGTAACTATAGGTACAAACGAAAGGGGTGTGTCGCGGATGATTAAACAAGCAAATAATGCCAGTAAATACAGGTCCGGAAAACGACGGTTTTCCTGTTACAATGTCTGGACACGTGCAAACATGACAATGTTGCAACACTGATTTTTGTGTGGGGATATTTAAAATCTTTGGTGCATGCACAAACCCTGTTGGTACTGTCCACGAACTACAGGAAAGCATTGTGCACGGTTGCCACTGCATTCGGAACACACCTGGAATTTTTGATCATATACGGGCATATACTTAAGTGGTGTAGAAGTGAGAGTCGGTTGTAAGATAACGAACTTTGTTATGGAAATGCTGTTTGTGAATTTACTAACAACGGTAAGGATATCAGTTTACTTGCAGTTATTCGTAATATCGTAATAGTTGTTTTAGGTAGCATATAAAACAATATTACTTTTTAAAGCGCTTGTTCATTTACAAAGTTCAGTTTGAATCTCAAGTTCGATCATTATTGATGGCACAGAAAATATTTCATGAATTAAGATTGCTAAGGAAAATTTCAATGCAATATCAGCTTAGTATAGGGGACAGGATGCTTGCAGCTTATCACATGACCAGTCTTGCTATGTAAGTGTAA
Organism: Medauroidea extradentata; assembly: GCA_003012365.1. Lineage (NCBI taxonomy): Eukaryota > Metazoa > Arthropoda > Insecta > Phasmatodea > Phasmatidae > Medauroidea > Medauroidea extradentata. The sequence goes on from PNEQ01070883.1 coordinate 49,437, forward strand.
TTAAAGTCAAATACAGCTTTGTCGCAAGCTTGGTTCAGGTTTGTAACAAGAGTTCTGAGCCAGCTTGCTATGGCAAGTTAAATTAAAGTGAAATATAAACTTGCTGCAAGCTTGATTCAGGCTTGCAGCAAGTCTCGTGAGTAAGCTTGCTATGGCAAGCCAAAATCAAGTGAAATGTAAACTGGCAAGCAGGCTTGCAGCAAATCTGCTGCAAGTTGCCTAGTTGACACTTTTTTATAGTTTTGCAAGCTTACATACTAAACATCATTTAATGTTAACTTGTAAGCTATCAAGCTTAACGCAAGCTTGCAAGAAGTTTAACTGCAAGCATTTATCTTAAATACAGTTGCAGAAAGCTTGTCAAGCTAAATAATACCTACGCCAGCATAAAAGCTTAAGTCAAATACAAGGCTTGCAGTAAGCCTACCGAAGCAAGTTTATAACTACAAGTCAAATGCAAGGCTTTCAGTAAGCTAACATGTTGTGTGGGTTGGTTTATGGAATATATGTTTATTAGAATTATTTGCTTGTTTCATCGTCCTCGACACCCCTTTCGTTTGTACCTATAATTACCAAACACCCTGTGTGTGTACACATACACATACACACATATATTAGCTATCGTCGCAAAAAGATCAAGAATGAGAATTTTAAAAGTCTCATAGCTCACTATGTGATAACAGCATGAGGCGCAACTAGTCAGCCAACCAGAAATGTCCAACAGCCTACGTTCCTTGCAATATATCCTCGGACCTGGCTTTCCCAGCTGTATACAGCGTGTGTAGAAGCAGCAGTCACTGGTTTGTTGAACCTGCAATGTTGGCGGCCTTGTGTCGGTGACCTCCGCGGTCACTTAGCGCCGCAAGGCGAGTGACGAAGGGACGGGAGGTAGCTGGAATAGCCAAATGTCTCGGACGAGACTTTCTTCCTTGGGGCGCCGTTACTGGGAAGCAGCACGCCGACGTGGGTATCGGGGGAACCCCCTTTACAAGCGTCCGGTTCGAGAATCGATCTGTGCTGGGAATTCGCGTGCAGTATCCGAGTGACGGCCTCACCTAGGGCTCTATAAAGACTAGGTATAATCGTCCGCCATTTTGGGTCCTATGCAGCTACCGCAAGCCAAGTAATGCTCGCGCGCCAGAAAAATCGCACAAACCTAACTCGTCACCAATCGAAAACTATTCGGTCAATCGACTTTAAAAAAATTACAGAGTATTAATGAACTGTCCCGCCAATGACGCTATTCACTAATTTTCTCTATGACAGTTATTTACTATGTAAAAAAAAGTTTAACGATGGCATGAACATTTTTTACTGGGAAATGCAGGGTAAAATATAGTAAGCGAGAAACTTTTTGGTTTTAAGAGATAGATGGGGGGTGTCAGTGGACGAAACAAAAAGGATAGTATAAAATTTATAGTTATGCCCCTCTTGGCGAGTTTCGCTAATCACTGTTCTTTTGGCGGCAGGTCGAAGACAGAATATATCTGGCGCGCGGCACCGCGCCGTCTAGCTCAACGATCTGACTACAAATTATACCTTGGTTTGTCTTCATAGTACTTAAGACATTAATTTTTACTCTACATTTTGTATTTATTATAACGTTTTCAACTATCAATAACTGAATTTAGGGTTGTATACAAAAGTATACGTTATCGAATATGAAAAAATGTACAAAATAAAATATTGGATAGAAAAATAATGCAACATCCTTAAATTCACTACAGATAGTTTTTGAAAACTGCTATTTTCTTAAAAGTCTTTTAAGATTGTTGATTCTCCCACAAAATAGGCTTAGACCTACATACAACTGGAAATATATATTTTTATTTACTTAAAGGTACATTTTCAACAATTAATAATAAATACACAAAAGCTAATTCATCTGATGTCTATACTAGGTTTTTAAAAGTATCGGTAACTTATTGAAATGCAAATATAATAGTTTTAACTTTGTGCTATTTGTTATGTTACCTGTATTATCGAGGCTGCAGTTGTAAAAGAAGCAGCTATCGCATTAAAAGTACAGCATACATTCAATTTATTTAACATTCTAAAAATATTCCGTTTGTTACAAATAAAAAAATGCAAATTTTTAAAGAAAGTGATTCAAGAAAATTGGCCTTATTACAAATTATTGGTATGTAATAGCAAACACGTTTGTATTTTGCGTTACTAATGAAAAATACATGATTACCAGAGGCACGATTATTTCGCGTATTGATTCTAGGTCAGGTTGAACGTCAATAACGTATACTTCACTCCTTCTGTGATTAGACGAGAGCGGTTTTAACACATATTTGACTACTGCAAGCCAGTTATAAATAAGGTAACATGTCGTGGGGATATCGCGTGCTACACGTTTGTACTGTTAGAAGCCAATGTATATTCGGCTTCAGCCGGTACACGTATAGAACTGAGAAGTCTAGGCTGTTGCCAGACGAATACGCGAAATACTCGTGCCTCTAATGATTACCAATCGGACAGATCGATGCATCTCTACTCTGTTGCTAAAACGTTAGTTTGAAGATTTTTTACATAGTGTGTCTTGAAGCTATAAACGTAAGTAGTTGCTGAAATGAATTTGTTTTTAAACTGATTTCATTTAGGTTTCTAAAAGTTTATTTACTAATATGAATTTAAGTTTTGTTTTAAGTCAATCTACATTAAAAATTACGACACACTGCCTATCACGTAGCGGCGTGAATAAAATTATTTTTTTTGTACTGTAGCTGCCCTTCTCTCACTCTGTGCCTCGCTGATTTATAGAGTCGGGATGATAAATACAAATCTTTCTTCACACTCTTGTGCAAGTGCTAATTTTTCTTAAAATACGACCAAACATATTTGCTATAGTCTATGAGTTAGGCTCGTATTCAAGAACGAGACTTTAACAGGCACTTTGCAAAGTCCAACATCGCGGGTAAATAAATCTCAGTTGAATGTTTCCTGAACAAATCATAATAAATAATGTGTATTGCTTCGGGTCCATGCAAACATTTTGCAGCATAACCAAAAATAATTATTGATGTTAATATAGCATTTAAATACCTGTAGCATAGTAACGTAATGCTATAAATAGTTGTACAATTGGAGGGATTGGTCGGCCTCTCTGATTTTCGTGACGCAAATCATTTGGAATCAAATTCATGATTTGTAAAACAGCATTTTTGTTAAAGCAATACCTCATCACGAAATGATTTTCACTATAAAATTCTAAAGGATTTTGAAGATCCCTGATAAAACGCCGAGGAACAGGAGCAGCTATAGCAACCATTTCTTCCAAATTTTCAATTGCCTCTA
>PNEQ01070889.1:0-37395 GCA_003012365.1 Medauroidea extradentata
GAAACTTTGTAATGTCAATAAAGTTAAAGTGAATATTTTGACAATATATAATTGAGGGCACCGTCACCAATGGTTGTGCACAGGGTAAACAGATGTTTCTCATTCGATTAACCTCTTACCTTAGATGTCTGTAACTACCATAGAACGTCAAATTGGCAGTTTTATAAATAAGGCCCAGGCGAAGTCGCTGTTAGTGGCAAGGACAAACTTAAGACTGCTTTTCGCATGGACAGCTTTAGCTACTTATCCTTCTGCAGAATTAGTTCAACTAGCCGCTTGGACATTCTAACACTTGATGACTGAAGTACCAATCTTGTGTACAAAAAGGTTTTTCAATTAAAGTAAATATTATCAGTTACGAATAATACTCGCGAGCAAAGCCGCGGGGGACTGGTAGTAAAATACAAAGATACGTGCGATATTACAATATATCAGTGTATTTTTACACGAACATTTAAAAATGTAATTTTGCATCACCTTTCTTGTAAATTTATCCATACATTTGTGATTTTTTATCATAGATATGTACATATTTTGGATCAGTAAGAACATTTGTGTGTAATTACACTTACTGTCACTGTATTTCATAATTACACATGTAAGAATTTAAAATTACCATCTATTTGTACGTGTAGTATGTTATGTACATTTTGTACAGTGTAGGCTGTGGCGCTAGAGTTGCTCAACCAGACGTAACAAGTTAAGTTCTTTAAAGCTGGGAGAAACATGATCACATGCATTTAAAATGAACAATAATATAACACAGGAATTGTGTATATGTTGCGGTTTAGCTGCTAAGTTTGGCTAATATCGCCGTAAACCACGTCACAATATTTAATAATCGGCAGTACTGACGACTATACCAGCGATAATTTCGAATGCTATGGCCAAAATATGTTCGCATGTACTACTTGTGTAACATGACCATGAGAGTGTCATCTGTAACAATACTTCAAGAGTTCTCATATCTTTCAACAGTGGAACATTCACTTTACCGCAGTCATTAAAATTTTTACAAGAGCCAATTTATACGCTCTTTGACCTTAAATAATTTGTATGCCATTGGCGTCTGAAATAATTTTTTTCTCGAATTAAAATAACGTTTATTTGTTTTGAATTTATGTTTAGAACAAGTAATTTTGCGTGTCTATTTCACAGTTTAAAAAAAACTTGCACATTATGTAAGAATAGGTAGGACTATACAGGATGTTCCTAAATTCGACCATCACACTTCGGCAGCTAATACCTAATGAAAAATGAAGCAAAAAAAAAAAAAAAACAGATAGGATACATAGTACCTAAACCGAATAGTACGGGAGCAATAAGCCCATTAAAATGGAAATTAGAAACAGTTTCTTTTCTCGAAAAATCGGAAACCTTATGCGATGAAAGGACAAAACCCAGAACAGTGTTTTATGTTATCGAGATCTGTAATCCCAAAGCAAATGCTCGTTCTAGCACTCCGCCATTATGCAAATCTCAGGGGTGACCACCCGTGTATGTCGTCAAACTTTTGCACTGTATAGATATGGAAGTATTTGAGGACGAATACTTGGCGAGCATGACATGCATAACATAAAAGGTCCTCTTGTTGGAAGTGTGTAGGAGACACCAGTTTCGTTCACAACGATCATCAAGACCGTATGCTATGTGCGGCGGTACAGTGCATTATGACATTCGTCTACCACGTTGAAGTGACACGAAATCTACCAACATATGACAAACAATTACGACAGAGTATTTGATCTTGTAATGTTTGATTTAACCGTAGTGAAGAAGTGTTATCCTGAGGTATGATTTACTTGAATTTATAAACACGAGGAAATGTGCCAGGATTTTACTACGTATGTGACGAACAAATAAAACCTCGTATAAACATGACGACGACCATTGCTTTTAAGAGGGTTTATCAAGAGCACCTTAGTGTTTAAGTGTAGTTAAACAGTGTTGAATGTCCTAAAGAAACCTGTTGTGTGTTAAAACCCGGCAGGTAGGCAACTAGTACAACACCCATGAAATGATGGTTTTGTATGTCAACAGGACAAGGTTCCAGAGAGTGGTACTAAACATTTCCGTTGACAAATGCGATACATAGGAGTACAAAACAACAATGTACGTATGACATGTGCATCTACTACGTATGTATAGTATCTGTCAGTTATAACCTCCCTATTCTAGAAACTCGATGGTACAAAGAAATACAATAGTATGTAAACACAGAGATCAGTGAAGTTATTGTGAACACATACTACATTGCGGGCGTTTGCCTGTAGTTTATTTGAACTACTTTAAGTTCACATAGCATAAATGACCGTGTAACTGTAATACATTAGTCTTACAGGAGGTGCTCGAACTGTCGGCCGCCAACCTCGGCACAGAGTGTACATCGACGATGCTACGATTGTCGAACAAGATAAAACACGCTGGACGTGGTTCGTATCACTTCTGCAGCAGCCTGTATTTTGGCGACGAGATCCTCCTCAGATACTATTGGGGTCTCGTATACCAAGCTTTTCATAGCCCCCCATACGTAAAAATCAATTGGTGTAAGGACTAGGGACCTTGCAGGCCATGACCTCGGCCCACGACGGCCTATCCATATATTTGGAAACGTGCACCATAGTGCGGAGGTGCGCGTCATGCTGCAGCCACGTATGTCATCGAATCTGATATGGGACGTCTTCCAGTCACTCTGGCAAAACATCTTGAAAAAACACCATGTACCTGTCTGCTTTTAAGCGAGCAGGCAACATGTACGGGCCAATTAAATGGTCACCTACAATACCACACCAAACATTAACACCAAATGCACTTGGTGATTGGACGCGAAGGTCGCGTGAGTGTTCTCCTCCGCCCAAATGTGCCTGTTACGAGAAGTCAACACAAAATCTCTTGTGAGTCGCGCCTCATCGGTAAATAATACGATGCGTGGAAAACATGGCTGTACTGCACATCGTTGTAGACACCACTGCACGAACTGTAGCCGATGTGGATAATCTTCAGCATTAAAATGGTGCACTTTCTGTCGGCGATATGGATGGAGCAGCTCTCCACACATTCACATGTCCAGTGCGGACTGCATGCGCCACTTGACGGGTACTAGTAGATGGCACGTCATCAAACCTCCGCAGCACTTCCTGCTCAAAGTTAGGTGTACGTACCGACCTAGGACGGCCTGCGTTTGGCCGGGACATCTGTAACATGTACAGTATTGGAACAGTGATGTCCCAATGTACAATAATGTATGTGATTCAACATAATAATAGTACTGTGCAACTCCTGTACCCACCGTGAATGTTCCCTCTGCTGCTGCTCTACTATTACACTGTGCAGCTCCATACACTAGGTGCATGTCAGCCATCTCAGACCACGTGAAACGATCCATTTCGTTACACAACTACGTCCATGTCCTCACTCTGTTCACAATACCGCAGTATGTTTCTCTGAGTAAATGTCAGATCATATCACATGGAACATTGGGACAAAGACCCTCCACTTGACGGTAGCGTGTGTTGTCTAGATTCCTACATGGTAAGCGGTTATGACAGACGATAAATTCGTCTTCCCTGTTGTGTCACCACAGTTCGCGCCACAATGTTGGGATATTAGAGAAGTACTGTGGACAGCTCATAACGAGGATGTTTTGAGAGACGTGTAACGGTGTCAAGAGGTGGACATGACGCAGAGCATGTAATGAATGCACATTTCATACGTTTTGTTGCTATGTTCACCCACTTTACGGCATTTATCAGCATAAATGTTTAATACCAGTCTCTGGAACCTTGTCCTGTTGACATAAACAACCATCATTTCATGGGCGTTATACTAGTTGCCTACCTGCCAGGTTTTAAACACACAACAGGTTTCTTTAGGACATTCGTTATTGTTTAACTACACTTAAACACTAAGGTGCTCTTGATAACTCCTCTTAAAAACAATGGTCGTTGTCATGTTTATACGAGGTTTTATTTGTTTGTCACATACTATACGTAGTAAAATCCTGACACATTTCCTTGTGTTCATAAAATCAAATAAATCATACCTCAGGATAACGCGTCTTCACTACGGTTAAATCAAACATTACAAGATCAAATGCTCTGTCGTAATTGTTTGTCATATGTTGTACGTGGCAGACGAATGCCATAATGCACTATACCGCCGCACATAGCATACTGTCTTGATGATCGTTGTGAACGAAAATGGTGTCTCCTACACACTTGCAACAAGAGGACCTCTTTGTTATGCATGTCATGCTCGCCAAGTATTCATCAAATACTTCCATATCTAGACAGTGCAAAAGTTTGACGACATACAAGGGTGGTCTCCCCTGAGATTTGCATAATGGCGGAGTGCTAGAACGAGCATTTGCTTTGGGATTACAGATCTCGATAACATAAAACACTGTTCTGGGTTTTGTCCTTTCATCGCATATGGTTTCCGATTTTTCGAAAAAAAAAAAAAAAAAAACTGTTTCTAATTTCAATTTTAAAGGGCTTATTGCTCCCGAAATATTCGGTTTAGGTACTGGGTGTCCTGTATGTTTTTTGCTTCATTTTTCATTAAGTATTAGCTGCCGAAGTTTGATGGTCGAATTTAGAAACTTCCTGTATACTAGTTAATAAGTTTGCCTGAAATGTTACAGTCCTGTTTTGATCTATTCTTGCAACGATATTTTATTTATTTGTTTTATAAATTACACGAACACGTCTGACTATTATCCATAAAAATTAATTCCAGCGTAGTTCTTAATGAAACCGTTAGAGCATTTACCATTAATTAAAGCAAGAGAAACAACGATGGTGGTTATTTTCTGCACTGGTATTGCAACTTTAATTATAACCTCATTTTTATTTTGTATATACATCAGTAGTCGTAAAATCACTGTGTGTTGGTAATCAGCACGATATTGCTGTACAAATACACGTTTACAATCAATGTATCGCACAGAGGAATGATAGCTGTAATAAGTGTTTGAATGATTACTTTCGATAACATATGTAGAAAACGACGGAAATTATAGACTAATTGCCTAAGCTTCGCTTAAGAGACTATAGAGATTTAATACTGTAGGATTCATGTAATGTATTGTTAAAAATATATATAGTATTTTGCATTATATATATGTATATATCGAGGCAAAGGTAAGGCAAGTAGCATTCTTTTAAAAATAAAAATAAAAAATTATTTCAAATGCATAAACACACAGCATTATTAAAGTAAATAATGTGATAGTTGTGGTAGGAAAAACTGTAATTCTATAAAACACTAGAGGCATTTAGTAAAATAAGTTGCCAGTCTAATAAATTAATATAATTAATCAATTGGTAAGGCCGATAAATACAAAAAATATAAATAACTTATTCTATGTTGTAAAAAAAACAATAGTCCACCTACATAATAGTTTACATAAATTAACTAATACATCACAGGTAGTCACAATTTTATCAAATACAGAAAAGTAATATTTAATGTAAAGATTACGTATATTTAAATGCTAATAACTCTTTTCATTGTTAAGAACATTTAAATTAAGTGCAATTTACATAATTTATAACCCTAACAGCACAGGTGGTGCCAGAAACGTTGCTACAACTTTCAAATGGACAAAGTTGGTTACACAGTCATAGACATGTTGCCTACACGTGCTATAAATGTTACGTGGGCAACGTTGCATATTGGGACATCACAGCACGTTGCTTGCACGTGCCATATATGTTACGGTTGTGACTTTCCCCACCGTCTCAAATAGTTTCATTTGTGACTAATAGGTGCCTTACATGAATAACGATAATTGTTTTTTTATTCACATGTGAAAATAATTTTTAAAAAGGCTGTGATTCACGTGAGCTATCATGGTATTCATTTACTCTATTTCAAAAATCTTAAAGTATTGGAAATAACTTGAACATTGTAAAACTAATTAGAAACCATTTAATTATGTCAGGTATGATAAGCAGTTTAATTTATTTAAGTACCAGAAATAGTGTAATATTTTTTCTTATGAGAGATTGTGCATCCAAACAACCAATTTCAATTCAAAAGACCGTAACTTTCTGTAATCACATTACGTCATCATTCTGATATTAAGTGATGATATTGTAAATGTTTGTACTTTGTGCAAAGGTGTATGGGAGATAAAAATGGATCAAGTAGTTCTGAAATATGACTGCCCATGTTATAACAATGAGCTAGTCATGTGCTTTCGAAGTGCTGGCGACATGCAGACATCGTGCTGGCGAGGTGCAGGCAACATGCTGGCGAGGTGCAGGCAACATGCTGGCGACATGCAGGAAACATGTTGGCGAAGTACAGGCAACATGCTGGCAACGTGCAGGCAACATGCTGGCGAGGTGCAGGCAACATGCTGGCGAAGTGCAGGCAACATGCTGGCGAGGTGCAGGCAACATGCTGGCGAGGTGCAGGCAACATGCTGGCGACATGCAGGAAACATGTTGGCGAAGTACAGGCAACATGCTGGCAACGTGCACGCAACATGCTAGTGAAGTACAGGCAACATGCTGGTAACATGCAGGCAACATGCTGGTGAAGTGCAGGCAACATGATGGCGATGTGCAGACAATGTGCTGGCGAGGTGCAGGCAACATGCTGGCGACATGCAGGAAACATGTTGGCGAAGTACAGGCAACATGCTGGCAATATAAAGGAAACATGCTGGTGAAGTGCAGGCAACATGATGACGATGTGCATGCAACATGCTGGCGAGGTGCAGGCAACATGCTGGCGACATGCAGGAAACATGTTGGCGAAGTACAGGCAACATGCTGGCAACGTGCAGGCAACATGCTGGCGAGGTGCAGGCAACATACTAGTGAAATACAGGCAACATGCTGGCAACATGCAGGCAACATGCAGGCAACATGCCGGCGAAGTGCAGGCAACATGATGGCAATGTGTAGGCAACATGCTGGCGACATGCAGGCAACGTGCTGGCGAAGTGCAGGCAACATGCTTGGCGAGGTGCAGGCAACATGCTAGTGAAGTACAGGCAACATGCTGGCGAAGTGCAGGCAACATGCTGACGAGGTGCTGGCGACATGCGGGAAACATGTTGGCGAAGTACAGGCAACATGCTGGCAACATAAAGGCAAAATGCTGGTGAAGTGCAGGCAACATGATGGCGATGTGCAGGCAACATGCTGGCGATGTGCAGGCAACATGCTGACGAGGTGCAGGCAACATGCTGGCGACATGCAGGAAACATGTTGGCGAAGTACAGGCAACATGCTGGCAACGTGCAGGCAACATGCTGGCGAGGTGCAGGCAACATGCTGGCGACATGCAGGAAACATGTTGGCGAAGTACAGGCAACATGCGGGCAACGTGCAGGCAACATGCTGGCGAGGTGCAGGCAATGTGCTAGTGAAGTGCAGGCAACATAATGGCGAGGTGCAGGCAACATGCGGGCGAGGTGCAGGCAACATGCTGGTGACGTACAGGCAACATGCTGGCGACATGCAGGCAACGTGTTTGCGATGTGCAGGCAACATGCTGGTGACGTACAGGTAACACGCTGGCGAAGTACAGGCAACATGCTGGCGAAATTCAGGCAACATGCTAGCGAAGTACAGGCAACATGCTTGCAACATGCAGGAAACATGCTGGCGAAGTACAGGCAACATGCTGGCAACGTACAGGCAACATGCAGGCAACATGCTGGCGACGTGCAGGCAATGTGCTAGTGACATGTAGGCTAGGTGCTAGCGATATGATGACAACTTGCTGTTGCGATGTGCAGGCAACATTACATTAAGGTTGCCTGTCTGAGACGTTGACATTTTTCTTGTGCCTATTCTGAAAAAGCGCGTGACATTCTGTCACGTTGTGGCAACGTTACAGTGTACAGTGTGATGTGCAGGTAACGTACAGGTAACATTGCTGTGCGCATTTGAGTACTTGAAATTATACTAAACGAGGGTAAACATACGGATGCTCATACATATTTTAAAATTACATTTAGGGAAGTTAAGCATTTTAGTATTAACCTTTCTAGTTGCAGTCAAATTTAATTAGTGAAGCACTAAACAGCCATTACAAATGAATCAACTTAAATATCTGGATGTGAGCATGGTTGAATAACGAACATGACGTCAAAGCCGTATCAGATATTCTGTGGGTGGGGGAATCATTAGTAGAAAAGGTTTCTTCTTCACTATTACATTGTGATTCGAAACGTTGGACTTTGGGTGTGATTGTCTACAATTATTCCTAGAAATAAACCACTGGTAATTCTGAAATGTAAATTTGGGAAGATAGGGGCATGGCGTGAAAAGGAGCTGTCGAAGGGGTGACAAATATAGCCCTCGCCCAGCCCAGGTTTACTTATGGAAGGGGGGAGCTACCACCCTTGTCCCACACGTTGGCATGGCCTTGCATAACGTAGCGCGGCTCATGTGACTTCCTGCCCAAAAAGACGGGAAGCCTCCACAGTGAGGGGCTACACCCTACGTATCTAGTGTCGACCTGACCTCTCTCTCTGTAGAGATGACTGAGGATTGCCGGCTGTGCCATTGTGGCACGAGTTGGACCCACGTGCTACACACGTGTTACCTCTGACAGCACAACCTCTGCTCTCTCTGCAGGGTCACTTCCTTGACTCCCCCTCACAGCATGCCGCCATCTGCCCAGCCTGCCTGGAGACATGTGGTCCCTGCCTTGCCCCTAGAGGAAGTTGTAAACTACTTCCTCCCTATATATGTCTCCACTAAGACACTGCTACTTATTCATGAATCCTTGGAGTCTTGTTCGAGTTGGAAGCTGCCCTAACACGAATGAAACTTTAGAGCAACGAGTGGTAGAAGTAGCTGATAACAGAAAATCCTCTTGTATTTCGGCGTATCCTCCAAAACTAAGACTATTTTCCTTATTTCGTTATAACATTTTAAAATAAACTCGATTAATTACTAGTAAATGTTACGGTTGGTTTTTCACTGCTTTGATACTTAACAGTCAAAAAATCAAAATCATAATTCAATTTGCAATGGTAGAATCTGCCACTAGAGCTTGAAGTAGATAACTTTCGGCCAATAAGGATATTACATTTGCTTCCCATGACATTAAAATATTTAGTACCCAAAAAATGCATAAACATTAATAATAAGAAAACTTTCGGATCTTTTCTACCAGGTTTTCGCTCACACCACAGCACGTGCACCGCACAGATACATATTGCTGATGATATTCAAAAGTAATCGATACATTTCTTGCGAAAGTATTAGTTCTGTTTACAATTCTGTAAAAGTATTTAATTTTTATTTATTTATTTCTAATTTCTCCGAGAACGCTATTAACTTGATGCAATCATATCTCCAAGGTCATCAACGGTGTTTTATAATGTATGATAAATAATCCTCGTGAAAGAATATTTATTACGGGACACTGAAAGATTTGTGTCGCGCACCTTTAATTTTTGTTTTTTCGTTCTTCATAATTTCCCGACTACTCTAAAAAAATTGATAAACATTTTTCTTTGCATGCTAAAGACGATGAAGCAAATAAAATTAAAATTACGTGTTTGATCACAAGAAAAATGTCTATGTTTAACTAAAATATATTTGCACTAAGTTACTCCAACAGAAAACATAATACCAAAACCAACGATTTGTGTTTAATTAGAGTTGCGAACATTTGCTTATTATTCTTTAAGTCCAAGAAATTGCTCTTATAATAATAAAAGTCTAAAAATTCTTAATAACGTATGAAATTGTTACATATTCGCCTTCCAGAATTAAATATTTTCTTTGTTTATGTAAATAAATTGGTCTTATAACGTTCGCTCATCATTAATATCAACATTCATACAGAATGCCAGCAGTTTGATCAAAAAGTTGTTGCCAACTTTTAACCAGTCTTTTAAAAACTATATCTTCCAATTCTCAAGTCTTAAAAATACTTCATGACCTGTGAGATTGGGAACTAGGCAGGAAAATATGCACTTTTACATTTTAAGTATTTTTGTGGGAATGCAAATACGTGAGATTAATAACGTTGCCTGCTATAAACATTTATAACAAACGCTGCGTACTTACCAACTTGTTGCCAACGTTTCTAAAAAAATTCTCTACCAATCTGTTCAAGCTCTACTTCTACTTAAAATAATTGTTACTTTATTTATAGTGCCGATTAATTAAAAAAAAGTTTTCCAACGTTGAACGTTGAACGAAGGTCGTATTTATACATATGTGACATCAAAATACTATCATGGCCGAGTACTTCGTTTGCAGGTTGAAAACTTGAATAACCACCAATTCAACATACGATATAAATTACCTCATCAGCTTACCATACTTTCCCACTAATCAAACTCACTCTGTAGGTAAGTTAACGTTTCTTTTTCCCGAAGCTGGAACAGTTTATCAACCAGTTGGCGGTACTTGCCATCACTACCGGCTTTTAAACATGGAGCACACAAATACATACGTCTGTCCAGTTGAGTCCGGGAACCTTATATAGTCGGACTAAGTTTTCTATGCACGAAAATGTTTAAACTCATGCGAATATTATTGGTTGGATTAAGTATTAACTACGTTTTTATATACTTTGTCCAAAGGTATCATTTATTTATTGTCTTTGTTCTATGGCGTAGTTAGTTAGGCATATAGCGTTCTCTTACACTTAGAATTTTTATACAAAGCACAAAAACAGCACATATGTACATGAAACTAGCAAAAATAAATATAAATAATAAATACGACAAGAAAAAATAATACTATAAAACGCTTAGACAATTAGTAAATAGTAATACGCGTCTAATGTATTTGTACAGTTAAAAATATATATAAAACAAACAAAAATTAAAAAATTAAAAATAGCTACCAACTTACTGTTGCAAAACAAACAGTAGACTACTTTCACCATTTATTTAAAATTATTAACACATGTGATCGCAACATTATGTAGGTAGTGTTTGCCATTGTTAGCCTATATTCAGAAGGAAAAAGTAGGCTTATGAGATCACATCTCTGTGTGTGCCGTGGTGTGTGTGTCTGTGTATATGTGTACGTGTGTGTCCATGTGTGTGTGTTGGAGTGTATGTGTGTCCCCCTTAAAAACTTTTGAACTAGTGGACAGAACTTCATCAAACCTTGTACACCTATAGTGCTTAGCAACCTTACTTGTCATTTAGATATTTCGTTTACACCCTTTTCATATTTTAAAGGAAGGATCGTGACCGAGACCGAGCTTGGTGGTACAGTGGTAAAACACTCGCCTCGCATTCGGGAGGAATCGGGTTCGATCCTTGGCTCCGGCCATCCCGATTTCGGTTTCCCAGGGTTTTCCAAAACCACTCAAGGCGAATGCTGGGATGGTTCCTTAATCAGTCACTGGCCTATCCCTTTCCTCTTTTTCTCATGTTCCTTTACTAAGGCCTTGAGCTGTTCGAGGGCACGCTAAAATCAATATAATAAAATAAATAAATGAATAAAATAGCGGTCATTTTAATATATACATATGTGTGATTTTTATATAAAGTAACCATAATTTAGAATTTCATCAAACTTAGTACACATATATAACACACAAAACTGACTTGACGTTTGTTTATTTCGTTCATCCTGTATGCATATTTTCAAAATGGCTACCATTTTATAATTTTTAGCATAGTATCGCGTATCTTAGGAAATATTTTTCAGAATTTCACCAAATAGGGTACACATATACTACATACAAAGCTGACTTAAATATCGTGTAATTCGTTTATCCAGTGTTAACATTTTCAAAATGGTGGCCGTTTATATATTTTAATTATAGTATCCCATATCAAAGGAAATTTTTTTTTCAGAATTTTCATAAAAATTTCGTTCATAATTCTGTATTATTTTGAAAAATGCGGCTATTTTTGTATCTTTTTGATAAAAAGACATCTCAAGAAAAATTTTCCTCAAGTAATTAAAAGTAGTTACTCGCATATTACTTAGCAAATTCACTTATCTAAAGTATATTTCGTGTATCATACGACTAAATCAATTTTATCAGTTAATATTCCTAGATAACGTAAACGATTTACATTTTTAGGGTTAATTTGCACCCACTTTGAGGAATGTAGGCTTATCAGTTATGCTGGCAACTTCTTGTTTTAAGTCTAGTCCTATATTATGTTCGATTATTGGTGTTTATATATTTATTCAAATTTACATTTTGGCGAATGTAAGGCTAAAATGGCGTTCCTTGCACTTAACCAATTTAATAGCTACAAACATAAGCACATTTGTATAGATTAAATTTAACAAGTAAACTGAATTTTACAAACGATAAATATGTTTGTTAACAAATCTTAAAACTAGTAACAACTAGTACAATATATAATACAATAAACTATACAGTAGCAGGATATTTAAAATAAAATCAGATTTAAAAACTTTTAACTACTTATATCGGCAAAATGGACAAACTACAAATAGAAAAGTACACATTAATCTAATAAAACCGGAGATGGTAAACAAACGTCTAACAAACTATGAAATCATCTGCGCAGCATCCGTACATGTTTCGTAACCTCGCGATTGAGAGTTGTTAAGTGTTGCCGAGTCTATCATTTCAACATATAAATCATTCCGTGCTCGTGCGACAACAGTCACAGACCTGTGTTTTATGAAATGGAATAATTAAACATCTTCAAGTTTTAGCACGAGTGTTAATGTCGTGGTAGCTGCCTAGTATTTGAAATCAGGAACCAAGGTATTGTGATGTTGTAGCATACGCAGACTGAATTTTATACGCTAACGTTAGGCTGCGGTATTGACGTCTCTCATTCAGACGTAAGCAATTTTACCTTTTGTGGTATGGAGACTAGTTATCGCGTGGCTTTTTTTTAACTAAACAAGAATCGAGCACAGGAATGTTTAATAATTTTCAGTTTAGCTACAAAATTTAGTGTAACATCTTTATAATCGCAATTGCCAAATATAGGAAATACGAAAGAATGTACCAAAGTTAACTTGGCCTCAAAGAATGAAATTTTTTGAAGTCTGTACAGTGTATGTAGTACCACATGTGACCTCCTACAGATGGTGCTAATGTGGCTAGACCACGAGAGTGTCTCATTAAAGATAACGCCTAATATTATCACATCTTTTACACATAATGATTTTAACGTTAGCTATAATAACAGCGAGAATAACGGTCACGTGACAGACGTTAAAGTTTCTACGAAAGGCAAATAAGATCTTAACGGGGTTTATCTTTAATTTATTCTTACACACCAGTGTTGTATAATTTCAAGAACTTTGTTCACAACGCCAGTTAAAAATTCGATAAGCTCGGGTGAAGCTGTCATATGGATTATGTAACTAGTTAAATGTATGAAAAGGCTTGACGCCTTAACTTCGCCAAAATAAAATACTTTAATGAATAAATAAAGCTGCAATTATTTAGCATACAAATTATGACTTCATTTGGTTATCACAGAGAAAATATTAATGATGTATAGGAAAAAAAAAGGAGTGGCCCAAGTACACCAACCTGAGGGACGCCCGCAGTTAATAGCTTCCATTATTACCATTACTCTACACATTTCTGACAACCTTCAAGATATGAAAGCATGTACCTCATTGCATTATTTGAAAAAATTAAAACGAGTTATAAGTTATGTTTAGTAAAAAAAGGATGATTATTTAAAATGCTTTACTGAAATCTAAGAGAACCAAGACAGAAATGTCACTATTTTCAATGGCCAACTGTATGTTGTCTGCAATATTGATCAATGCAATACATTTACTGTGACCAGGACTAAAAACGGACAGTTAATTGTCAAGTAAATTATTTGCGTTTACAAATTTATAAACCTTGTGATGCACCAGGAACTCCAGGGCTTTAGAAAAGCAAGTAAGATATTTATGGGTCAAAATTCACCTAACAATGTCGCATTGGAGCATTTGACAAGTGGTTTAACAATTGGCGTACTTCCATGAGGTAGGATATTCACTAGCAGACAAGCGCAGTTAAACATGTTAGAAATCACTGGAAAAGAAAATTAATAATTTTCTGAACGAACCGAATGCTGACACCATCTGATCCTTCAGCTTTGAATTTAATACGCGTTATAACATTGTAAAGATTCTGTGAAGACAAATACTGTAAGTGGAACAAGTTCTGCTGAGTCAGATGGTATGTTTCCTCTTCTGGACCCATATACGATGGCAATATCCATTGGACATGCTGTGACTTGTTACTGCGCAAAGACTATTATGACAATTTAACTCTTCCCGAGAAATATCTTGTTGCGAAGTAATATCTTTACACTTTTAAAGCCCTAGTGTTAGTATTAGTGGCCTATATTGTTGGTAGATTCACTTTTCTCACCATTAAACTTATTATTTTCTGTGCTTGTAGATATTCATTACGAAATGTAATATGAGGTAGTTCTGAGGTTGGTTAAGTACAATAAAATGTAAGCTGTTTTTAATTTGCATTTGTAAAAGATATAAATAAATGATCATACATAATGCATAATAAAGGTAATATAAGGAATCAGTAATTTAAAAAAACGTTAAGAGCATAATAAAAATAATTGGTGCAAAATGTTGTGCACACAGAAACAGTTCGAATTAATAGAAAATTTGTTAGTAGCCTAAGTGATAGTGTTAAAATATACTCGAATTCTGAAGAAATTTTGAACGATCCCACTATCTAAATATGTAATTGTTTACGTAAATGTATTTTTTTTAATCATTTTGTGGCTGCGGCTAAACAGTACAAGGCTTTGGCAAGGGGTATTATGTATGAGAGAAACAACTATAATGTATTCAGCTACAGTCTTAATTAAGGAATAATTCCTGCATTCACCTTGAGGAATTTTGGGAAACTTTTGGCACCCAAGTAAGTTTGTCCAGATTGTCAGTCGGGACCTAGGTACTCCCGAGTGCAAGATCTAATGTTTTACCGCTGCTGCAATCTCGCTCTGTACATTTCATGTATACTTCATATTCTTTGAGCACTTGAATAGCGTTACAAGATAAATACTGTTGCAGGAAGACAGTGAACAATGTATTAAAATTTATGAATTTTTCAACATGTTATGTTTGTTTAAATAGTTTTTGTTCAGCGTTAAAGGATAAAACAGAACCAAAATTAAAATAAACTTGATAAATTATCTATAGGTTCGAAGTTACAGCTCATGAGTAATAGGTATGATAGAAATAATTTATAATCTAAGATAGAATACCTTCATTTTGGCCTGAGTTAATTATGTACGAATAATAAATAAATTCGATTTTACCGTTAGTTCATGCATATGATTTCGAACTATTTAACTTTTCCATTGAAAACTCAACGAAGTTTTCTACCTGCTGTATTGTCAGATTGAAAATGTGGCATTTCATCAAATAATCCGACTTCATTTTTGTTGTATTCTCTGAGGAAACGTATGCTCGCCTGTAGGTAAGACGCCAAAGTTATAGAGACTATGTTCATGAAATAAAAGTGTTTCCCTTGTTTGGCCAGTGAGCACTTAGACTATCGCCCGTATTTCCTATTGCTCGACTGTTATTCCTGTTGTTGAGAAGCTGTGCGTATTTATGTGTATATAAGTGCAAAGTAATCAATGCTTGTGCTTAGGGCACTATTAGATATAATGTAACAACATTTTATTTTAGCCTTACATACTTTATAATTAAAATAAGAACTCTAAAGTCCATCGCGTTTGAAGATAGCATGATATGATTGTTATGATGTCATATTAGTTCATATTTTCTGATGTATATTGTCGATTTGGAATTTTGGGTTAGTTTGCGCCCTGATTTATGAAGGCTCACTAGTTATGCTGGTAACTTATTGTTTTGTTTCTGCTCGAATCTCTGGTTTTAAGGATTTTCTATTGTTTGCCAATCTTATGCTTCTTAATTTTAAAATAGTTTGCTACTCTCTGCAGTTTCTGAATGTTGTAATCCTAAAATAAATTTATACAAAATTTGTAAAATTATTAGAATTTTATCTTTGATTAGTACCATGCAATTCGTACCAAAATTATCTCATTTATTGAGAATGCCGCCCTTTCAATTATTGTGAACTGGACTGTGTAAGTCAAATAAAAACCACCTCTCTTTCAACAGAGATAAAATAATTTCAAAGCTAAAATAGTCACTATTGGTCTAAAATAAACCTTGTTACATAAGAAATTAAATGGGAAACTCAAATTTGTTCAATCACGTAATTACTGGTTCTCCGTAATTAGCGAATGGAGTGTTGATATGTATGAGTGTACCCATCGTTTCATTAGCGTGGAGCCCAACACTTTAGTTCTTTGAAGGTTTACTACGAGAGCGTAGAAGCTTAAATGAAGCAAACAACCTTTAATTAACAAGGAAGTTTTTTGCTATACCATGTTTAGTAGGTTTTGAAAGGAAGCAATATTTTGTAAGCTCAACAGTGTAAAATGAGAGAAGCCTGCTTATTTAATCTATACTTTACTGGTTTTTAGCAAACACTAAAATACTTCTTAGTTTGTAACTTTCCCTCATTGCAAGAATAGTTCAAAAATAACAAACACATAGAAGTTATGGAAACAAAATTACCGTAAGATATGTCAACTTCAGTTTGTTGTATAATTGATCCGCTGTAATTCTTTTTTTGTCGGGCGACTCATGATTTTTATTACTGGGATACCTACTAATAACTCACCGTTTTATAGTGTTCCTGTATAAATTCAAGAATCATATAATTCCCGTCTTTAAATTCCAAAATATGTTTATTCTATCGAGACTTTTACCAAGTACTTTCCGGCTTCTTCCAAGGAAATAGACCTTTTATTCGCAACTTATTATTTCACATGCCAACATACTTCGTTGTCTTCAATTGTAGTAATTTAACTTAACTTATTTTGCTATGATAATATTAATATTACTAATGCATTATTTTTAAAACAGGTTTACGAACTTGTGCACAACAATGGAGAAAAGTAGTTTCTAATATGTTAGGTAATTAAATGAACATGTCAATGTCGCTTTTAATGATCGGCCAAATATACTCAACGGTCTTCTAAGCTATCTTGTTGTGCCAGTTTGTTGTATAACTTTAATTGATACTGTATGGATGAGACAACTCAGAATTTTATGTAACAGCTCTCGTAAGGAAATAATATTTCCATTAGCTTAATTACTGATTATATTGAATACTATTGTGGGAATATTCAGAGATCACAATATAACTATAGACTATCAACGGGCAGGTTGTAATACAAATTGACTCAAGGGAGTTTAAGTGTCTCCTCTCTGAACTCCTGTTGAGTATATTAGTCATAAATATTATATTTTGTAATACATTTTTACGTATTTAGTTTAAAGTAAGGTATGGATTTCATGACGGTTCGTATAACTCGCGTTAATTTTACTATTATTAATATTGTCGTTAATTTTTTTTTTTATGATTGTGTTTGTGTCTGATATTAGTATTTTTTTAAAATACTTTTGCGTCTGCTGGAGTCGGTGGAATCATTGTCGTCAACATTATATTAGCTGAGTTGTCACTTTTATCCTATCGTAATGTCCTCTCCTAGCAAGGAAATTGTTCCCAGGACAAATGGCCAGTATATCCTGCTACTTTTCTCTGTGTGTGCTCGGTCTGCACCATCTCTCTCTACCCTCAGCGACCCATCCTTTGTGTACAGCCCCCCTCCACAATCATGACATTCTTCTGTGTTCACTTTGCGATGTCGTTAATTTCTTGCACCACAAGCTAACCCTCTGTCTCTATTATTATATTTATTTTGACTTTCAGTGAGTTGGCAAAGTTTTTACACTTACAACAGTGCAATATAATAACATAAACTAATAAAATATTGTCAGACAATTAAATACATTCTGCCATATAAAATATTCTATTATGCACTATTAATTATTCTGGCATATAGTTAATTTGTGATTAATAACACGTGTAAATGTTAAAACATATACATTTAATAATGTAAATGTTATTAATTTCGTTGCAATAGCTAGCGCAGTTATGTAACTAGTCATTTATCTTCGGTAACCAACTACTAATAACGAAAAGTTTGAAAACACACAAAAAACATAAAACATAGAACTACAAGAAATTATTTAACGCAAAATTAAAAAAAATCATAAAAATTACACACATCAATTAAATTCATAGGCAAGCTATAGACAGCGTAGCTTATGTGATATTACGGTGAACAAAAATATTAAATGTACTTTCACCACTAAAATTTGCAATAAAATGTAATACTAAGACGAGCGAGTTCGTGTATGACAACGCTGATGAAATTAACAAAACATTTCTTCCATTTTCACTAGATGGCATCCTTGAAAATGAAACCTTGTAAAAAACAGTATTCCTTTACCACGACCGTCCAAACAAGCGGAGGGAAGGTATAGTAATCTATAACAGAGATGACAGCAAGGCTGAAATAATTTCCTCGTCGTGTTCAGAATACGCCTGAGTATTTCGCTCTTGAATAATCCCTTTGCTCACGAGAAAACCTTACTTTTAGTTTCGTATCGACCTCCAAGAACCGGAGACTTGACAGAGTTTGAGGAAGGAGTTACTAACTGTAAACTGAGACACGAACAACGCAGTGTTATTAACAATTAAAGTGTTAATACGCTGTGTAAAACATAGAATTCGAGTAACTTTCAATAACCTCAGCTGCTTTAAGTATGACCATGTATCGTCATAAAGCAACTCATCGTCATGTTACGTATCAGTCACGGTTATATTTAATGTTTACATTCCGCCTTGAACTTGTGACAGTTTTATGGACAAGCTGATGCGTCAGAGGACTGTCTCATCGTGACATTACATACTTGGCATAATCCTTCCTACCCTCTAAATGTAAAAACTTAAATAAGTTACCTACAGAGTTTTAAATGTCACAAATTGATACTCTGCATTCCTTGGCTGTACAACTTATCTTTTCTGGAGGAGGGGGGTAAGAGAAAGTTCATTTGCAGGTCTGGAGAAGATGCTTGGGGCAAAACATGGCCGACGATAGGCTCCAGAACCTGTGGATTACATTGCCGGCTGCTTTAAAGAACTGTAAAATTCAAGCACCTCTTAAAACGAAATCTTTCAATGATCTTTCAAAAAATTAATCTAATCTAACTAAAGGTATGTTTCTTTTGTCGTATATTGTTTATTTGTTGTAAGTTACTTCTTGTTCGTTTACTAATTATGTGTTTAATTTTTACGTTTGATACAATTGTTGTAAACTATAAACCGGAAGCTATTGAAATTATTTATAAACTTTAATATATTATGAAATAATGATATGTAATGAAACAATTTGACTAAGTTAGTGATATTATTTATGTATACCTATGTATGTTAATTAACCAATAGCATTATTTTGTAAACTAATTACTAGAGCCACGATTTTATGACGAAAATATTTTTGCACCATTTGGTTCAATGCCTTATGTTGACATCCGCAACTCTGTTTCATGGTCAGTGATTGGACGTTTTAACTGTGACTTGTCTTGAGGTTCTGCTGACAAATCACAGGCGTATTGCTTCACAATAGCCTCATTGTTATTGGTGCAGTCAAATGAGGGGCCGTGTCTGAGCAAAGACGCTCTGCCAATAGCCGTGACACAGAGCTGCCGACGTGCACGCGAGACATTGAAACAAAATGATGCAAAAATCTTTTCAAGACAAAATTGTGGCTCTACTAATTACTTAACAAAATTAGTAACAGGCCAACTCAATTGTGTCAAAATGTTGACAACTGTTTCGATAATTATACCAGAGTAATACATATAGAATTGGTGTGTGTGTGAAAAAATTTGTACCAAAGTACGATATATATTGTGTGTATGAACTTGTGCTGGTTAAATGTAAGAGAGGGCCTGCATGGACCTAATTATTCCAGTTCAAATAAAACACAAATGAATCTTTCGTGACCCCATACTATCTCAAAACCACCCCCATGTCCTTCTAAATTACAGTTTACATAATGATTGCCTTTGTTTAAAGCATTACAATATCAATAACAATATTATTTTACTAAATTTTGTGTGTTTACGTATGGATATGCAATAACTCAAACGCTGGGCCCATTATGGTTCAGGGTCCATATGCTTTCGCCCATTGCTTCCAATTGTCGCGGCCATGGAGCCAAATATCCGAACATGAAACCTTAAAAAACTGTGCCTGGCAAACCATAGAAGAGGTATAGCAGCCAGTTGACCGCAACTTACATCTTACATGAGCTAAAATACGGCACATCAGGTTCCCATCCAAAACCCGAAGAATGAAAACAATTAGTTATGACTTCGACAGTGACATGAATAGTGACGACAAGGGCCTTGAGTCGGGTAGTGAATTTAGATTATTAGATCATGTGAAAGGTCATACATGTTTATACAGGACGATCGTGATTTTCTGGTGATAATGTTTACATCACTTGCCTCCTAAAGGAAGTAAGTTACATTTCAGACAGCGTGGGAGCTTATGGCCAGCTTGCAATCCACAATTTGACTTCCATTGCAAGCTCACGAGACTTCCTGCGAGATGGAATCAAACTTGTCAAAAAGCTTGTATTTCACTTCGTATTTTACTTACATAACAGCCAGTGCTAAAGACCTAGATGCTTAGTGATGACCAGAATATCTTCACTTTATTTACGTAACGAGCTTGTTCGTGTGATTTAATGTAAATATGAATGACATATGTGGTAAATGTGTACTTCATTTAATTTTAAGATGCACAAATTTTGCTTGAAAAAATTACGAGTTATTCTGTACGTTTACAAAACCTCTGTACTTTTAAAAATCCTAGTTTAAATACAACGACTTTCGTTGTCAAATCTATGTAAACGTACAATGATTTTCATTGTCAAATTATTTGTTTCAAAAATTTGGCTTACCAGGATATTCTTTACAAAAATGTTAGGAAAACCACGGGTTAGTCTGAAGTTTTATAGTTACACATTAATCGGTCCTCTGGTACGTAATTTCCTAGTATATAGTGAATAATCAAAATAGTACGCACTACAAAGTTAAAAAAGTTAAAATTCGTTGAATAACATATTGACTTTATATAAAACAAACAACCAGGTGTAAGGAAGTTAATGTGACCTACGAATTGTGTGAAACGTCGATAAGTCTAAGGATGTGGGTTCGAATCCTGGTGCTCCAGCAAATTTCTTGTTCTCAAAACATTACAAAAATTATTTGTTTACGTTTTATTCGATAAATGAGTAAATTGTCATGAGAAAAACGAAATACATATTAAAATTACATTTCCCTTCCTTATCCAGGTTAAACCTTGTAATTCTGCATGTATTCGCTCTGTATTTTTTTTTCATAAACAACCTTAGTAGTTTAACGAGGAATTTGTTTGCCAACTGGCTTCCCAAGGGTTTTGTTATAGGTTTTCTTTAAACAAAACTTGTTTGAAAATTTGTCAACTTCATCACGTTAGCAAAAAATTTCTTACTTACACACAGATAATTGTTGTCCACCATATCTTGTGTGTTCACCGTTATCTCGTGATTACCACGTCCGTACAAGAGACACAAATTCGCATCCAAAAAGGAGCAGAAAATTTTCGTTATTCCAAATCGACATGCACTTGGAGTGGTCCAAGGTCACTACCCTGCAGAACACCTGAATTCATAAGCACTGCTAAAGCCCGTGAATAGGCCAATATGACCGCACCATCTCTGCGTATCACTGGGAAACTGAAAACGGAGAGCTATTGAACCTATAAAGTTAGTGCGCTCGACTAAGTAATCATTACATATGTGTAATATTTTAGTGACAAACGTGTATTATATATTTTTAAATCAACCCTTACAATATGTCTTTCAGTCAATATTGTCTGTAGTTCGTCAATGTATTCCATTGAATTATGAATTTTTTTATGTTTTAATTTTGTCTTAGGAAATTAGTTTTTTTTTTTTTTTTTGAGAATTCTTTCGAATGTCTGAGTATTTTTAAATTTTTAAATATTTGTGCCTTTTTTTTTACAGAAGTTGAATATTGATGAACAAGCTACGGCAATTACATAAGTGACAGTGACACTCACAATTGTATAAGATTCTCAATTTATAAATGTAACCAGCCACAAATTAAATAATGCATACTGCATTCTTATAATAATTAAGTATAAGTAGGGCCACGATTTTGTCGCTTTGTTTCAGTGACTCACGTGCACATCGGCAGTTCTGTTCCAAGGTAATTGGCAGCGTGTCTATGTTCAGTCACGTTTCTCATTTGACTGCACCAATCAGAATAAGATTATTGTGAGTCTGTACGTCTATAATTTGCCAAGGCCAGTGAGAGTAAAATCATCCAATCACAGACGATGTAGCAGAGCTGCAGGTGTGCACATGACGCATCGAAACAAATGTTGCAAAAATCTTTTCGCCATAAAATCGTGGCTCTAAGTATAAGGAAAGGCAATATGTCAAATTCAAACATAAATAAGTTTTTTAAAAGTGTAGAATGCAGGTTCAACAAGTCAAGCATGCTTCAGGCTTAAAGTCAAACTTACAGCAAGATTGATCTGTCCAGACTAGGAAACATGTCAAGCTTAAATCGATATTACAGGTTCGTCGTAGCAAACTTGTCGTGACATGAATGCAATTTAGCTGAAATTAAAATAATGTATTACAATGACAAGAAAACTCCATAAGAGTTAAATAAGTATTCAGCATTTACAAAGGCTGCAACTATTATTTTTAGGGCAGAAAATCTATCGTACCGAATAGTACTATCAGTGGTGGCTCTAAGGTTGTTGCCAGGGAGGGCACAGGTTGCAGAGAACCGTATATAGTTGTGCGCTAGTTGAGGCTACAGCCACAGACACGCTGGTATATACGTAGGTGCCGCTTATTACTGACTGGTCACTACACAATAAGTAGTCAGTAGATATTACATGGTCATTGGTATACTGCGGCGTGTTCATACGAGTGTACAGATCTCGGCAACTTGTGCCCTCCCTGCCAACAACCCTCGAGCCGCCACTGAGTACTATTATTTAACAAGAAATATTTTAGAACTCTACAGGTAAGAATACGTTTGCTTTTACGATGCAGTTATTTTATTTCTTTATTTATTTTGTCTCTATTTACCGTGGGCGCAATTAATGCTATCTCTGCATTCTCTTCCACTGGACCCTATATTCATGAGCACATATAAAACACAGTAATTACTCTAAGTTTACATACAAATTAATAATACACAAATTCCCTAAATATGTCAAGAAAACACAATAAATCTTGCTTACAAGATTGTCACAGAAATTTAAGTTTACAAATTGATATTACTATACAAATTATTATTTGATTTTCTTGTAGATCATCATATTCCAATTTCAAAGCGTTTAAGTTTTAATAGGACGTCTTTTTCTAATTTTATTACGTGTGAAGATTTCTAAGGTAAATACGTTATGGCGGGCCAGAAAATCGAACGCGAAACAATAAACAGTGGGCTTCAGTGATGGCAGACAGATGCCGCATACCAAGAACCTGAGTCCTGCGAGATAGAACAGTGGTATAACACTCACATTCGGGAGGACCCGGGTTTGATCACCGGCTCAAGTCATCCTGATTTCGGTTTTCCAAAATTTTCCGAAATCACTCATGGAGAATGTTGTCATGGTTCTTCAAACTGACCCTGGCCGACTCCTGCCCCTTTCACCCTTGTATCGTTACTAAGTCATACAGCACAAATTAGGGTGTAGTATTAAAAAAACTAGAGAAAAAGACTGGTCTATGGGTGAAGTACAACTTGAATCTATTTCGCCGCAAGATATCCGCGAACAAATGTGAGAAATTATTAAAGTAAATTTCTGTGACTCTGTGAAGGAAGCTTGAAGGCTAGACCGCTGGAAGACGGCTGCTGACGAGACACGTTCGTTGTGTTTTTGTGAGGGGTAAGCTGGTCTCCCAGGGGGTGGCAAGTTATAGCTAGGTAAGGAGGGTGGGGGTAGGAACCTGGGAGAATAAAGCAGGCTCGTGTCCCGTCGAGAGAAATATTTGGTCCCGGTGGTTGGTAAGCCCGCCTATGATCCCCTGGAGAGTTGCGAGATTATTTTCCTCCCTTCCAAGGTTGGTATAGTCTACTTACTAGCATCGTCCAGACCCTTATACCTTCACATTCAGCTACTCCAGCCACTTAGTTGCTTCTTCAGAGACAGTGGTCTCTCGTTTCATTGCTTACTGTGTACGTTCCAGACTTAATATTTGATGTAAATAAACGTGTAATTTTGTACTTAAGCATAGTATACGCTAGCAGATTTTTTTTTTAGTTGAGCCAAGAAGGATAGTGCACGAATCAATGGAAGAGTACTCTAAAAAAACACGCACATTTATTATTATTACATACATTTATGTATTTTAGATAGCGAATATTTTTCACATTGCCTGTTCTTATACTTTATAATTCAATAATAACCTCATATTACAGTTGCTGTTGAATAATGACAAGTATATGATAGTAAGTATGATTTCCTGCTGCCACGTCATGGTTACAAGTAGGTCACACAGAACATTGTACGCGAGACAATAAACAGTGGGTTTCAGTAATAGTGGACTTGACTCCGCATACCAAGAACCTAACTGCTGCGAGACAGAACAGTGGTAGAACACTCGCGTCCAGGAAGTCTAGGGTTCCATCCCCTGCTCCAGCCATCTTGCTTTCAGTTCTCCAGGATTTTCCTGAAACCACTTTAAGCGAATGCTGGTATGGTTCCTCAAAGTGGCACTGGGCGAAGACCTCCTTACACCTTTGTTCCCACATCAGTGCCGCCTGGACAAGTAAAGCGACCAAATTATTACTTTTCAATTTTGGTAGATTTATCATGTTTAGAGATGATGGTTTATCGCGGGAAAACTTGACTATTTGTTAGGCTTCAACATACGTTCAGCTTATCAAAAGATTACTGGCTTTTCCATGTACGTGGAGCTACTGCCCTATTTGACTAAGCCAATAAGAGTGCCGCTATTTTAATATTTGATGCATGTTATTGGTCTGTAGACAGCTAGGTTGTGTCCGTGTTTTCAAGGCTATGTTGACACAAAACATTTTCGCGATATACCATCATCTCTAATCATGTTACATCACTAGTTCATTTTTGCTTTCTATTTTTAGTGTTGCCTTGGATTGAAGTTTGAAAAGCCATAAAATAATTGTAAATTGTAGACAGAAATTCTTATGGTCCAGTGTAAGACGAGGCGACATCGCCTTAACTGCGCTATTTATAGTCAAATTATTATTATTATTATTATTATTGAGAAATATATTTCGTTAAGGTCCCTGCCTACCAAGCGTACAGGCACACTGCGTAAATGGGTACTCAAGGTCAAAGTAAATAATTTCTTGGTGGATCTAGATTGTGTAAAGTGTTTAAAACTACTGTTGGCTTATTTTGAAATTTTACTAAAACATTATTATGTATTAGAGGAATTTGTGCTGGTTAGACGTAAGAGAGGGCCTTCTTGGCCCTAAATTTGCCAGCCTAAATAAAACATGAATAAATAAAACACTTTTTTTTTTCCATAAAGTAACTACCGTAAAACTTCTTGATGAAAACTGCCACATTGAAATACATTCCCCGATCTGTTATATCGTTCAATATTTAGTGCAAGAATGTGATTAACCTTTCACAAAACCTGAAGGTTATACTCAATATTTTATGGACCAGTATTCGTTAATAAAAAATTATTTAAACTACGTATTTTTAAACATATGTTATTAATATTTATTCACTGATAAGCAATTTCTGAATTATTGAAACTCCATTTAAAATTCACGTTGGCAATATTGATAAACCAGATTACTTAACAGATATCTGATTGCTAGAGGTACGTCAATTTCGCGGATTCATCTGGCAGCAGCCTAGACTTGTCAGTCCTATACATCCATTTGACCACAACCGATTATCTATTGGCTTATAACCGTACAACCAGGTAGCAAGCAATAGCACTTCGCATTATTTCCTTACTTAATACAGGCTTGCAGTAGTCAAACGCGTTTCGTAATAGCCGCCAGCAAGTCACAGACATGACAATGAAGTATACATAATTGGCGTTCAACCTGACTTGGAATGTATCTGCGAAATTTACGTACCTCTACTGATTGCACGTAGCAACATTGCTGTCTAAAGATTACGGGTGTACTGGAAAACATATTTCCTGCGAAATTGTATCTTGGGCGTGGCATAGTTCAGTTATTGCTTTTGATGGATTGTTTCCTAGGTATAAAAAGTGATACATAATATCAACATATTTAACGAAATGTTTTACAATCGCAAATATATAATTTAATGTTTCCCGTTAAAAGTATTTACTATCTGAATTTTTATCCTTCGAAGTCCAGCATGTCAATGTGTGATTAGCAATTAATTTGGAAAAACCTTGTCAACTTCACGAAAAGGATAAGGTGCAGTTAAAAGGAAGTGCCAAAGTACATGCATAAAATACAGCCTGCACATTTCCGCGCAGACTGAGAACCCTACCGACAGTCATTCTCTTGTTCTACGTCATACAGCAAATTGAAGTGAACAAACATTCTTTTAATCAATTATGATTATTTTGAGTGTATTCCCATTACAGTAAGTCATTTGGGATAACATGAGAACTTTTGAAACCATTCTTACGTTTTCCCTTTCAGTTAAATTATAATTTTCTGCCATTTTTTTTCAAACTAAAGCAAAGGTGTCTACTTAACAAACAAAGTGTGTAATAGATTGTACAGTCAACATCTGAGATCATAGCAAGTAATATATTAATTATTTCTTTAGACTTAATTGTCTTCAAAAGTTCTCATTTAATCACGAACCACCGCAACAAATTCTGTGCATCTCAAGATGTGTAAATATTACATGTTGTAAGCATATTATCTTTAATTTAACTTTGTCTTTATTCATGGCGCAGCTAAGCCGTTATTGCCTTTTCTTCCACTGTACCATATATATGAATACTACGTAGGGCCTGGTAGTTTTCGCGAAAAGATTTTTGCCCCATTTGTTTCAGTGTCTTACATGCACACCTGCAGCTCAACTTCATGGCTATTGACAGAGTGTTTTTGTGCAGAGTTATTATTCATTAGACTGTGCCAATCAGTACACGGATAACTGCCACATACCACGTCTGTGATTAGCGGGTTTAACCTCAAGACGCTGGGTGTTACGGCATTCAATCACTGACCACAAAGCAGAGATGCAGGTGCGCACGTAAGGCACTGAAACAAAGTGCTGCAAAAATATTTTCGCGAAAACTACCAGGCCCTATACATAAGTCTTACTGGATAAACTACATTTTACACAAAAATTTCTCACAAAACGATAAATAATGCACAAGACAATTTTATGACAAAAATAGTACCAATTACATTAAATAATTATTATAATTTGATTTAGCAACGATGATAATTTAGATTGTATACAATTATGATAGGGTTGAGTTATGTCACACATATATTATATGTAATACTGTGATTGACATTTGCTAAGGGATATAATTAATGAACTACCATCACAACAATGCTAGAATATAACATTTATGATACTGAGTAATAACAGAAATGTTGTAAAATAACAAACTTGATAAAAGGTAAAAATATATAACCACATTTTGATCTGTCTAGATTAAGGGGCAAATGGATTAATTAAAATTTCACACTGTTTACGCCTGGCACAAACATAAAAGGGGTATAAAAAAGTAACGCGGTTACTGCATACTGAAATTTAATACAAATTCGCTAAATAGTCATTATATTAAAACCTTGTACAATATTATTGTAGTTAGCCAAGGTGGCAAAGAAATGTATAACTGACATGTGAAAGTACTAATATTATGTTTATATATACACATATATATATATATATAATGTGTGTGTGTAAATTTGGTATAATGAAGGAACAAACATGCGTATAAATGTTATGACATCTAAATAAATTAATTTGCAGTAAATTACGATTTTATATAAAATGTTATGTTACATTAAAATTGTGAACTGGTATGTTACTATCTCTATTACAGTTGTGAAAGTGACTGTTGATTTTTTTTTTATGAATATGTCAGAGCGCTGTATATCTCTCAGTTTTTGCGTGAGCCTGTTTTAAAGGCTCGAAGCGGTTACAGAAAATGATTCAGACCGGACCGGAACGGCACCAAAGTAGTTTTCTCTACACGATTTCAATCTACAACCGCGTGAAATTATCCTGGCTTATGTCAGGTAGAAATAAAATTAACTATTCCACTGATTTTTCTCTACAAAACACTTAGCACTAAAAATGAAATTATCTTCCAGATTGTTTTATCATGTGAAAAACCAAGGAAGGTGGCGCAATAGTAACACGTTGGTATCGCGTTCACGAGGACCCGGAGTCAGTTTTTGTCTCCGGTCTTCTTTATGATTTCGATTTTACACGGTTTCCCGAAATCTCTCCAAGCGAATGCTGGGACTGTTCCTTAACAAACGTCATTGTCGACTCCTCTCCCAGCTCCTGTCTTTGTCAGCATTTGCGAACTTTTATAAAATAAACTGACTATAACACAGAACGGAATGATTGACGAATTTAAGAACTTTTAGCTATTATTGAAAGTACTCACGAGAAACTTAAATCCCCTTGCCTTACTAATCAATTAGTAAACTACTACAAAGTGGCGAATTCTTTGATTCACGCTGAATCTTTGTAGTATGAAGAATAGTTAAACTGTTGATAGGAGTGATTCACCAGTTGGTAGAGGATACTTAACAAAGTATGTGAATGTTTGATTATAATAAATCAGAATAGATCACAACACAGATATTCCAAACAGGCTTTAATAATATTCCTTAATTCCACACGAGTTTCATGTCATGTTGCTAAATTGTTTTGTATAATACGTATTCTAGTGAACAAAAGTCTCCAAACACCAGGCGAGGCAATGAACATGTTTTGTACTCTGGATATACACAGGCAATTTAATAATACGTGCTGCAACATTAAGAAACAAATATATTATAAGGCTGCAATGGCGTATGTGGACGATACTGCATCAAAGCGTCAATAGCCATTGCAAGATTATTTCGTAATAAAGTGTAATATACCAAGAAAATTAAATCATACATTATCAACTGAAAGTGATCTATTGAAAAAGAACTGTGATAGTATTCTATTGATCGTTTTACAACATCGAGTAAAAATTTTTTACATGATTTTTTTAATGTTCTTATCAGTTTCATACAAATGGCATACGTTTTAATGGTGTATTAGTTACGAAATTCCTTTTAATAACTGTCAAGCGTTTCATAGTCTATCTAGCTGCAATTACCAATATTATTATTTTTTTTTCCAGTTTCATTAGTATGTTCTATTTACGCATTTGTGATACAATGGTTAAGTGTAAGAGAAGGCAATATGCCTTGACTTCGAAATGTAATAAAGGCAATAAATAAATATATTGTTTCTGCAAAGATGCGCCGGCCAGTTAAGGTATGTGCAAGTTTGCTGCAATGTCGGTACAGTGGAGACGAGGATAGTAAGCCATGTGTAGTGTCAGCTGGCGGGTGTTGGGGTGCATGCTCACATTCAACCAGGCGGGATGCTTGGTCTGCAGAGAACTAAGGAGCAAGTGTTCTCTCAGCAGTGGTTCTCGCTGGCCGCTGTGCCATATGCTCCTTGTTATATCTGACCCTCTCCTCCTCGCCGTCAGATTGTGTTGCAGATGGGCGCTGCCAGGACAGAACCAAGGAGCATATGACGGACAGAGTCCTCGCGTCTTACTTTCAGGGCCGTTTTGGTCTCACTAACGATTATACGTTGCCAACCACGCAGCTCGAAATCGTACGAGGAATCACCTGCTTAATTTATTATTTACTTTTTTAAGTGTTAGCATATAATGCCTAGAAAACACTATTTTATAGTTTTTTTTCTGTGTGTATAATTGTTCATTTCCTTTATTTATGACTATTTTTAGTAAATTGAATTTTCAAAATAATTTTGTTTTGTCCCTACAAATTACCGCCGTTAACAGCGCCATGTTTGCCATTTTAAATATTTTATAATGCATGATTTAGACACTTCTTGAGATATGTTCGTGTATGTAAAAGTATATTTACGAAATTTATTTGTACGCATCAAAAGTGGCATGAGTTTGTAAAAAAAATTTTGTGGGAAATGTTTTGGTCAGGGTATTCGCAACTAGGCACTCAACATTTTGTTACACATATTATTCGTATTGTAAATCCAATACTGCACACTTACAAAGCAATAAGTGACTATCTAAATATATAAAACACTAAAAACTCGCCTTCAAATAACATGTTTTAGTAATTATAAACTAGAAAACACACCATTTCACCCAACCAACACGTGGTAACGGACAAATATAATAGAATCGAAACGACCAGGCTCAGAAACCGCATGGAGCAAAATGTTTTATCGCATTACATGTCTAAACGGAAACTGTTTGTTATCTTATAATCCTTATAATGTAATCTTAAATGTGTGCAACTAACACAGTCGTGCACATAAATTGAGTAAATATTACCGAAAAGTGATTTCAATCCATTTTGTTGTATTTTTCGGAGCCTTACCAATGTTAGTAACAAACAATCGTTAGTGCTCAATAAGGAGATCGTAGGCCCTATCTAGTTAGTGTCAGACCCCTGGACAGAACAATCACACTGCACTAAACTCTGATGGACGAGCAGTGTGTAGAGCTTCGCCCATTACAAGAATATTCCAAAACTGTTCACCGCGCGTCAATCACGCCTGTTTATAAATTGTTCCACATAAAATGATCACTTTCAAAATCCTGGTTACATTTTTCCCTTCACATAATTTTTACCTACTACTTCTTGATACAAACAAAGCTACCTAAGTGTACACATTGTACCATACTCAAAAATTAATGTCTACTTATTTATTTTAATTTTATTTATACACTATTAAAACTCAGCACAAAGGCCGGTTCACAATTTGTCGTGTGCAAATAGAACCACTAACAAAATACATACTTACCGAGGAAAAAAAAGCATTGAAAAAATAATAATTACAAGGACTTACGTAATATTTGTTTACATACATAACATATTAAATATTATAACACAATATGATACACGCACAGACAAAAAATTACTCGCAATCACATACCATTACTTTCAACCACTGCAATATTTATTTTCTTGGTTACACGATTATGTAAGTTGTATATGTTGTCTGTCAAACAACCTTCTTCAGTTTTGACTGTTTTGTATTCATTTATATATAAATTTGCATGTTTGAATAATTATAAACTATAATCATCTTCTCTGTAAATTATTCATCAATTAAACGTTTTGTTGGACAACAAATATTTTATTTTTTAAAATGGAAATAAGTTTGACGGTTTTTTATACATTACCTCCGGAAATTCTGCTTTCCCTTGTATTAGAAAATAAAATAATTTGTGGCAGTTAATTTGTATTTACAATGTGTAATTGTACGTGTGTATGCTGCAAGATAGACAGTGAGGTACGTATAGAAAATGTCATCAACGGTTGGAAATAATATGTAACACCGGCTGCAGTAAGAAGTTATAGGCTGGTGTTTATACTTGCCGAGGATGTGTTGTAGCCACGAGCTTGGCCGCCGGGCTGAAACCCTTAAC
Organism: Medauroidea extradentata; assembly: GCA_003012365.1. Taxonomy (NCBI): domain Eukaryota; kingdom Metazoa; phylum Arthropoda; class Insecta; order Phasmatodea; family Phasmatidae; genus Medauroidea; species Medauroidea extradentata. The sequence goes on from PNEQ01070889.1 coordinate 31,556, forward strand.
AACGAACCACGCAGAATCTAGTAAATGGCCTTTTTTCCTTCCCTCCCTGCCTTTCTAAAACCACGAGCATTCGTCCAGACAAGAAACCGTGGTGGGTTTCTTCTCGCTGTGTGACGGCCGCAGGAAACAATAAAAACGTGTCGCCTCCCCGCGAGTCCAGGAATCCTCAAAGGTTACTCGTGGTCCCTACCTCAACCCCCTCCTTCCTCCTCACCACTCTAACCAGCAACAACCCTGGTGTGCTGAAGAAGAGACACAGGTGGGCGTCATTACGGGGCTTAGCAGCGGGCGGGCTGCTCGGTAATTACGTCGGGGTTGGGGCGTTGTAGAGAGGGTGGTCTGTCCCTCTCAACCCTCCCTTTCCAGCCCCGGGCCGCCGACCTAGAGTTTTACCTTCTCCTAGCCGACATTCGTAGCTGCAGCATCAACTGTCCTCGCTTGCTTCATCGTTACTCTTCCCAGTTGCCTTTACTAACACAACACGCCACCTACAATATTGTTATGATTTATTTATCTCAGATATCAATGAATTAGCGAAGTTACGACTAAATTGCCGTCACTTACAATTGCCAAACCTAACAATTCATAATACTTACCTAAGGTTATTATAGAAGAAGAAAGTATTCAGTTTTGAAAACATACAAGTAAGTTAATACTATTACCTTATTAAACCTTCTGGGGAATGAATGGATCAATTTATGCCAATGTTACTAACGTTCAATAGTTCTCTTATGCAGCAAATTTATTAACGCCATTAACTGATACTCCCTAATTACTCAGATGGTTACAGCAATGAAATAACTAAATGATCTGCATAAAATTAAACCCATATTTATGAAAATTTATTTTACGCAAACGATATATATTAAAATATTGCAGACACTGAATTGAATATTAAAATTAAGGCAACACAACAATTCACGCTTATGAATGTGACTTTCTTTTGGTAGGGTTGTGAGAGTAAACATTTTCTGAAATTTTAGTGAACCAAAATAAAGTAAATTAAATAAACATAATCTATACAAACCAACTTGGAGGTGCGACTATAATATTATACTAGTATTTGTTTACAGACCGAGTTGTCGGTTATATGAATTTTAAGAACACATTCTACATCCAGATTCATATTCTCACCAACGTCTTGCAAAGACTCAAATACTATTAAAGTTTACTAGAAATAAAAATCAGTGTCTTAAATCATATCGTGTCTTGTCAAAATAGTGACATTTTATGAAAAGTAAAAGTAGAAATTACGTCACGAATTTTGTTTTTGTTTTTCAATGGTTTGAATTTAGCTGTGAATTGGCAAATGATAAACAGCACTGGTTATAGAAAACCACTGCAGCACTAGGCCGTTCACGATAAAGTGAGCACTGCATAGAGTTTTCTTTCAGCCGTTTTGAAGGCATCTTTGCTATTTTTAATATGAAAACTTACATGTAACTAAAAACCAGTGCAAACGTTTCAACACTCTCAAAAGTTAACAGTTTTTAATTTAATTACAAGTTCTATTGAATGCTCAGTTTATAGAGACCATCCTATACAAGCTCATTCATTCATACATACAGTGACGATTATAAGTAAAATAAATAAAAAATAAATACATTTACGTGATATCCCTAGTAGGCAAATTCAAACTGTGGAATCAGTATATTTTGTAAGGAGTGTGTTGGAAAGACAAAACGTCACTGATTTATAATATATATATATATATATATATATATATATATATATATATATATATATATATATATATATATATACAGACCGTAGATATCAAAGTTTTATGTAGTGTTGATATTTAATTGAATTCTGAATACAAGAGTAATTAAGGGTCATATATACCATAAAATTTGTGAATTAATTTGTCGGTTCTCTTAATATAAAATATTTTAGATGCATAGTTTCTGAAACTTTTCCTAAATACGATGGAAACATATCCAATTTTTGTACTGTATGTAATAATGTCAGGATGTTTCAGAATATATGCTGTGTCTATAGCATAAGACAATTCAACGCCATGTACTAGTGTGTTGAAGTGATGTTGGTCGAGTCGAGGCTGAGGGAGGCTAACGAGCTGCAGGGGGTAGAAGGCATTGTCCGAGATAACAGTATAGTAACAGCTCACACCACGGGGGGTACGAGTGTTGCCGAAACAACAGCGACCACACAGCACTGACCAGCACAGGACCGTGGGAACAGTACCTTGCCGAGTACTATGCTTGAGTCCTCCCAGCTGTCTCTCCTCGCCTACCTGCGAACCTAACCTACCGCAACCTCTCCATAGCAAACAATGCCGGACTGCTTTGTTGTCCCAATGCTGCGTTAAGGCCTGGCTCTTTAGTTTTGCAGTGGTTTCGAAAACATGTTTTTAAACGCAAATAACTACATATATCGAAAATTAATTCCGGCAGTTTTAATACTTACATACCATCGTTTCAATCTGAATTTTTATATTACAATACAAGAAATGAATTTTTAGATTTATTGTCCCTGAAATAGCACATATTTTGATGTCCAAATAAGCCAAAATGAAGCAAAATAATTTTTGGCTAGCAAACAGTACATTATTAAAAAAAAAAAAAAAAAAAACGTTATTGTGTAACTGTGTATCGTATGACTGTACACAGTCTCAAATGTTTTCAAAGCATTTGGTTAAAAAATATTTAACCAATGGGTAGAAGCTGACCGAAAATTAATAAAAAAAAGTTACATTAAAAACAATTAACACGCCAAATTACTGATCAGTCATCTTAATATTATAAGCTTCAATACAATATACGAATTAAACATTGCGTTGGAATATTCAACATTTTACAATCACCTTCGTCCCAATAGACTGTAGTTACTTAATCTGTAATTTTTATATTACAACTTTACTGTACAATAACAAACGGCATAGGGAGATAAAAACTAGTTAAAAGAAAACACTAAAAAAATGTTTTAGAAGTGCTCATATTGCTGTGAAAACTTAGTCAAGTTTTTACCAGCAGCAGAGCTTCCAGTCAAGGATTTAATAAAATTACTCAAACCCAATTATTTATTATCAAACCCACAATGCTGTAGTTACTAAATAATTAGGAATATTAGGAATACAACAAATTATATTTAGCTTTATAGGAAACTCTGTAACATAATTCAGTGCTGGACACACGCACATGATGAAATGGAGCCACTGTGGTCAAAAATTATATTTTGATTGGCAGGCAACTGTTTCACGTACTATAGCGCTGGAACCGTAGTTGTAGCCTAGAAGTGCAGCCTCAAATTATTGTTTTGTTTCTAGACAACACTGTCACATAATTAGTAGAGGTACGTCAATTTCGCAGATACATTCCAGGTCAGGTTGAACGCCAATAATGTATACTTCATTGTCATGTCTGTGACTTGCTGACGGCTGTAACGAAACGCGTTTGACTACTGCAAGCCAGTAGTAAATAAGGAAATAATGCGAAGTACTATCGCTTGCTACCTGCTTGTACGGTTATAACCCAATAGATAATCGATTGTGGCCAGTGGGTGTATAGGACTGACAAGTCTAAGCTGCTGCCAGATGAATCGGCGAAATTGACGTACCTCTAATAATTAGATACCTAAAAAATTCGCGATTTCTTTAGGCATAAGCTAGAATTCCAGAAACGGTAAGTTCGCGTCACTTTCACAATTGGCCCTCGACTTATTTGACACCTCGCGTAAGTCGCAGAACCAATAATAAACATGCAACTAAATGCAGACCCATTTTACTGCGTCAGCGCGCAACCAACGTACAGCTGTTGTATACTTGAGTGCACATATATTCTTGAAGGCTAGCCTACAGGTCGGTGAACCCGCGAATTTTTCCCGTCTCTACACATCGCACCTCTACATCAATAGGGACACAACTTAAAAAAATATGGTCCCGAGATATTGGTATTTAAAACTTTAGTGGAAAAACTTATTTCGATGTCGAAAACTTTCAATGTAACCATAATATCCCATTTAATGTCTGCTGTATTATGATTCTTTTTTTTTTTCACCACAAACATATGAAAAATACATACCGATAATTACGTAGCGACTCAAGCACAGCTATCCTGTACGCTAAATACGTATCGGTATTACCGTCACAAAGAGCACTGAAAGACGCATTACAGCAGCGGACTAACTCAAAATTATAGCTTTCTGAGTTGGGCCCCTATTAATCTGGAGGTGCGACATAATACATTGCTGGACACGCTCGATAAAATGGCACCGCTGCAAAGAAAAACTACAATTTTATTTCCGGGAAACTATGTTATTTATCACGTTAGTGAACGCGCGCACACACGCACACACACACACACATCAGTGGGCATGGTCAGCCACACACTGCCTGGGTGGACGTATTTTGCGGAAGCGTTAAGGATGACAAAGAACGCACATAACGCCTCACCCTAGCCTCTAGGGCCTACAGTCGAGGCGCATATCACCGAACTGGCTAGCAGTCTTCTCGCCGACAGTTCAGTGGTGACCCTACCATTTTATGACGTAATCTCTATACTTGAAATGAACTGCCACACTCACTCACTCACTCGTCATCGCACAGCTGAAACCACTGGACATAGATACATGCAATTTTGAGGGTGGCTTCCCGTCACATCGTAGGCACCAACTAAGAAACGACGATTTTCCGAAATTCGTATATTAAGGGGGTGAAAAGGCGTGAAATATGTTTTCAGTGAATCATCGACAGTGCTTAAACCCGCTGAGATCTCAAGGTGATTTTTGCTTCAGAATACAGCTTACAAAAAACCCAAAATACACAATTTTTAGATTTTCCAAGATTAAAAAATGAATTGGTTAAAAAGCCGTAAAATCTGTTTTCAATAAACCCTACGTTATTCTTAAACCCGTTAAGATTTTGAATGGATTTAACTTCAAAATTATGACTATGAATATCTCCAGAAAGCAATTCCAGGATTTATTTGAAATTCAAACACTAAGGTCATAAAAAATAAAACGTCTTTTTGTACAATCTTAAACCTACTGCGGTATCGAGGGAGCTTACGCAAATACCTAAAAGGCTATTTCTTGATATTCCAAAATTCAAAAATTTTAGAGATGTAAAATGTTACAGAAATACCGAAAAGTTGGTATGACCATGGATAAATAATTTAAAAGATGTTACATTTTGCCATCCTATTGATTCGTATAATTCTTCTGTGTATTCTGACGACCTACATTGGCGTAGTTGTTTGAAACACTGGCAGGAGGTCTTGTGTTCGTATCCCGTGTAAGGCAAGGCGACGGGTAACTGATGTGATATTACATACATGTATAACGCACGTATTAGCGGCAGCTGGTATAGAAGAATTAATTTTATTTTTGAAGCATGAAAATTTTATGGTGGCTTCTCCTTGTCGCGTTGTCACCTACTAAGGGGTGAAAAAGGGGTAAATTAAACATTCTCGATAAGCTTGATATCTCTTAAACCTGGTGGGTTATCGTTTTGCAGTGGGGGTAAAAATTCTTAAAATTTTTTTTTGTCGTGCCCTCAATATCTCATTGTGACAACATTTCACATTTGTTTAAATTTTACGGCTCTCGTAGTCTTCCCATAGCAGCGTGTCTAATTAAGGCTGTCTGGCTCGACAAGGGCATTGCGTCAAACTAGCTTAATATTTGTATATTTTCTTGGGTGGTCGTTAGACACCTCTTCCACTGTGAGTCCAATGGCAAGCAAGGGGACACATGATACGTGCGAAGATTGTGCTGATAACCCGTTCCTTCCTCGAACTGCGAAGTGGAGGCGTAGTGCCGACAGTCTGGGGCCAACAAACGCAGAATTCTAGTATATATGAAGAGTGTGAATGTGCGAGTGA